>JANFOE010002947.1:0-32421 GCA_025667525.1 Glebionis coronaria
TCAAATTTCAGCAAATAAGTGGAGGTGGACCAGATTGGTGTGCTAAACACATAAAAGCAGTAATTAGTATTGGTGGACTGTTTTAGATGTCCCAAAAGCTTTACTGAAGCCAGGATACTGCAACCACCAGGTTATAACTTAAACTTTCAACATGTTTGTGTGCGATTGCACATTAGCTTTTGTTAGGAAACCGTTCTAATGTTTACTATTCAAACACTATTTATAATTCATATACAAATACAAAAAGCTAAGCCTCTCAACTAACAGCATGATCTGGTCCATGACAAACTAAATTGATTTTGATCTGACCCGTGAGATTTTGTATTGTTATCTGACCCATGGCTAATTGTTCTAACACGTATCGACCTATTTGTTTTTGAACATCCTAGAGTTCTATTGGCACCATCTCAGTGGAAGTCAGTCACCATCCTATTCTTGAAACAAAAAAATTTTGAATTTAAGTTCTAGAAAAATGAAAATGCTATATGGAGGCGGTTCAAGAATACAAGCATTGACGATCAGTGTCAAAGACCCCTACGTATTCAGTAGATTTTGTGTTGATAACGAAAGCGTGGATTTGGAAGTGTACATAACCTGTCGTTGCGAAAGCGTGGAGTTGAAGGGTATCATATTCATCTTTTGTTAATTGGTTTCATAGGTTGATGAATAGTGGCACATTTGATGGTAGTATCGACAAAATAACATTATATTCTTGAGTGCATCGCTTAACAAGCCGTAAATATAAGCGATATGATAGTTTGTTTTTGACGCATATCCGCTTCAAGAAAACATAAAACTATAAAGGAAACTAAATCATTGGATGTCTATTTATCAAGGTCTTTTGTTTTGATCTTTGTAGTAGATGGATCAAGGATGTATTACCAGCCTCTCCCTTGGCACATTTATTTCTTGCCTGATATTCAGTCTACTAACAGGTGACTAATATTTCGAGCGTATTTTATTTTTTAATAAATTTTAACAATGCTAATGAAGTTTGCTCTTGTCTTGCACGTTTGTTCCTATCGAACAATGCTCCATTTGTGCTTTTTGGTTTTAGTCTACCATCTGCTGCATTTGTTATGGTAAAATATTGACAACATTAAATCTTCTATGTTACTTTGACATTTCATGTTATCAAAATATAGGCAAAACAGTTTCCCCACTTGACATTGTTTGCACTTTTGAAATATATAGTGTATGTTTGTGAATAAACAAATTACGCTCTGATTATCTGATATTTAGTGTTTAAATTTATCTTTGGAGACTTGATTTTATTGCATGCTTTTTAATGGCTAGATGATTAGCTTCATATGGTTACAATAAATCAAGGACTTACAATGGGTTTCCTACTGATATGACATCCTTGGGGTGAAGCTGCAGTTTTGTGCCTGACCGCTGCCATTGAGGTAAGAATCTAACTGCCCATAGCAAACAAATATATTTACCCTTTGAACTTATTGTAGGCTAAAAATAGTATAGATGGATGCCTGAATACAGTTCTAATGATTGAAGTTCAATTCGGTTAATGTAATTCATGCAAGATGTTCGGGGAAGAAAATCTTTCTAGAAGGAATATTGCCCCTCTTTGAGAAGTATACGAGCATTATAAATTTTACCACATAGCTTCATGGTGCTCCTCCAGAAAACTTTGTTACACAGCTGAAGTCTATCCACTCATACTTTAGACGATCCAGAGGTGACTTTTTTTTTGTTTTATAATTTTAGGCGTCTTTTGTTAATTTCAGTTTCGTTGACGGTTAATAAATTTAACAAAGGGTAACGATTGTAGAGAACTGGACCTGCAGCAAATCGTAATCTCTACCTTGCCTTGGGATACAAAACGGTCGTTGCTTCTATTTTAGCAATAGCACTCAGTACCTTTGTGAGCCTCACATTTGTAACTATGTACGTTGCTGCGATTGCTGCTCCTTATTGTTGCTGATATAAGGATACGATGATTCGTGTTGTACTTACCCCCAAGGTTGTGCTTCATTCTGTTAATGAAGTGTATCAAGAGGTAGATTCCAATAAGCTAAAGAGAATAATGTTTAGTAATAGTGATATTATTGCGATTGATATCATTGACTAACAAGGTTTACTGATTAAAAATTTATTGCAATTTGAATTAAAAATATGTACTAACAAGTTTGTATTGCTAGGTCTTTGTTTGATGGAGCTTGTGCATCCATTCTGAAAGAGCCTATCATAGTGAAATGTAAGTGCATAATATTTGTTTTCAAAGTTTGTTTTATGTTTATAGGTGATACGTGGTGAATTCCAAGCTTCCACCCCTATATATATGTATGTTAGATCAAACCTAATAAGAATATGATTTTTCATATTATAGAAACGCTAACGGCACATGGGATGTAGTGATTTTAAAAGGCAACTAAATAGGCATATATGTGCGCTCGAAACTCGAGTAAACTAAAATAAACTACTGTTGTTCATGTGTCCTTTCTTAAAGTAAACTAAAACAATAATAAAATACGGAGGGTGTGATTTAACGACCTTTTAGTTTTTGCAGTTTTGATCATTCCTGAGATAAAATTTATCTGAACTAAGAGGACGAAAAACCAACACGTTCTAAAAAGGAAGAATTTAACTAAGGTTAGTTCTGATTTCCATCTTGTCTTTTACGGTAGCTTACACCCCTAAAACTGCCCCAAAAAAGGAGCCACCTCTAATTATAATAAACTTCTTGCGATTTCATGTTGTAATATTTAGTTGGGCTTATTATTTGTGGAATCCTAGCGCTGATTTGGCACCTGAAAGCAAATAGAATTTGGATCTGTTTTGATTTTGTACAACTGACAGTGTTATGTTGGGCCATCATGAAGGGATGGGGTGAGGGAAAGAATCACAATCCCCGTAATATATTTTTTATTCCTTACCGCATGTTTAATGGTTTCGCTTTTTGTGTATATATTTTAAATGTCCGGATGATCATGGTTTATTATCACGGGCCTACAAGTTTAATGGTAATTCAGCTTAAAAAAACTGTAGACGGTATTTGTAGCTTTATTTCTTTGAGGGATATACTGAAATTGCTCATTGTTACTGCTTACTTGGTTACTGCAGCACTTATTGAGCTGACTCAGTACATATAATCGCGTGATGTTTTTCGATAAACTGGTGCTAAAGATCTTGCATCCAGATAGCGTTATATTCAGAGTATGTTATGCGCCTATGATACATGTTTTGTCTGTTTTTATTGCGCATACACAAAATGTAGGGGTAACGAGTGATTGATTGCTGCTAAACCTTGATGTTGCAACCCATTTACTTCTGAATAGGTCATTTGGTTTGTATGTTATCTCTAATAGGTCAAATGAAAAAAGGTTTGCTTTTAGCTAATGGGTAACAAACGAAACACCCCCTTACAACAGCCATTGAAACACACCCTTACATCAGCCATCCAAACCCCCCTGCAACACCCAAACAACCCCTTTAGAAGAAAACAACAAAACACCTCTTTAAAACACACACATAAACACCTCATTTGAACATTATTTGTTGTTTTTAGAAGAACAAGGCGAAGCCTGTGTACGAAGTGACAATAACCTCAATGACATGGGCAGCGAAACAACTCTGTTTATTTCCAGTTCCATATATGCGAGATTATTGTGGATTGTTTGCTAAATATTTTTCTAAACCTCTTTCGGGAACAAACAATATACTGCTATAAAATGAGATAATATTGGGTCTTGCGATATTGATATAGTAATAGAAAATATCATGTTCCTTTTTATATTTAGTAGTTACATAAGTTAACGTATATAGCTCAAAATGACATAATTAAACTTTGATAGAAATTAAACACTGAGGCCACTCTTGAAGTTCCTGACCCCGATGAGGTAAGTTTCATGCTTTCCATATGTATTATATGGATAATACTGGAATAAACTTCAACGGAAATAAAAGAAACAAATGTTAAATAAAACATTTGGTCTCTAATTGACAGGTAGCTTTGTCTCCTTCCGCTGAGCAGAATCGTTAATCGTTGATCATGGTATTCTAATCCCTGCATGTTTGAATAACTATGGTATTTTAGCTATTGAGTATCCACAAAAGAGGTATAGAATTATCTTTAGAAGCACAATGGGTTCCATTGATGTATATCTTGTCAGGTACCACCGTTTTTGTTATCTAAATCAGTTTTGAAGCTGGTCAATAGGAGTTCACCCTAATGTAAAACTCTATGAGCATTTTAGTCAATTTAAAGAGAAGTTTGAAGATGTAGATGGGGCTGACCAACATGTACCTATACCAGTTTCTTCAAGTTTTTGATTCAGTGATAATCCAACAAATAAATTGACTGTTGTTGCTAATGTAGGCACGGAGCTTGAAGTTCACCCACAAACTGTTCAAATTATGAGCTCCCTCAAGACTCGCCTGGGAGAATTACAAAGATAGTTCCTTCAGGTGTGAATGTAAGTAATATCTTTTCATACATTTAAAGCCAAAATAAATAAATACTCAGTACCCTAAGTATACATACTTCTGTTTTCGAAAAAAAGATATTCTGTCACATAGTTTTCTTTTTGGAATCTTAGTCACATACTTCTATTTTTATAATCATATAGTTGAATCATTCTCATCTAAATGCAATCGCATTTTATCTGATAATAGTCGAGGCAGTTGTTAAAAATCAGTGATTAAGTTTTACAATTGCTCCATCGAGGACATTAAACTTTGGTTAAGAGGTCTAACTACTCAAGTCTCCTGATGTAGCATCCCAATTGTATTAATATGTCGACACTGCATCTAGACGTCTATCTACAGAATGGGAGTACACATCTTCTGTTTTTTTAACAATTGCGACTAAACTTTGAGTATCTTCTCAGCTGGCATTGATAACCAGTAAATAAAAATTAGCCCTCTCTTACCCTTAAGAAGACAAGCGAAAGCACAAGAGCTGATGTATAATGCTTTGAATTCGCTTTGTTTTTTTAGTTTATTTACTTATTTTTACTCATCTATTATGTCATTCTTTATATAGATTATAGAAAGGGTTAGCAAAAAGAAAGAAGAGGACGAAATGAGAATGAAAAGGGAAAGACAGAAGGTGATATATATTTTATCAAAATAGTTGATTTCAGAAGCTATTTTACCAACTTGACTCGTGAGGATGCGGGAACTATAGAACTTGAATGAGAAAAGAGAAGAAGTCTAAGACGTCATTTGAGACTTATGTAAGGAACTGTATATAGAGAAGGTTAGAGGACCGAGTTAAGAGCATTGGAGAGCCAGTTAACGCTGTGTGCCTCGATATGATAACCATAATAGACAAGTATCTACTACCAACATCATTGACACCTGATTCTAAAGCGTTGTACTACCTCAAATCGAGACTAACTGTCAACAAGGTAAAAAAAAAGTATTATTTTTGGGTCTTATGGGTTGACCCGATGACCCGATAAGAAAAATAAACTAAACCTAACCCGACCCAAAAATACTACCGGGTTATTGAGCTCGGATCAAAACAACCCGGTAATACTTTTCAATCCGATTTAACGTGACCCGATAATCCTAATCAGGTTCGGGTTCAGATCGGGTCAATACGACTCTATTGACATTCCTACTCTCAAATAACGATAGATTGAGATTTTAAAAAGTGCACATTACTTCTAAAATACCCAAGAGGCCAAGACTAATGATCGTAACCTATAACACTTTCACATATGCAAATTGATGTACATGAAGTGAAAGTACAACACCAAGGAATATAATGAATCTTTAATTTATAAACTTGGTGCAATTACATGCCAATACAGGTTTCTTATGTTTGTTTGCTCACGGATTTCCTCCCAAGTATGAAAAGAAAGACACTCGGATATAGTCTGAGACAGAGAAGGAAGCATAAGTTGCGTTGTGGGTATTTTGTGGAACTCCACTTGGAATACTGGCGGTAGCTAATCAATCTGATAAGTTACCGTTGAACTATGATCAGGTGTTTAATTGTGATTTCGTTACATCATCACTTGCATTCATGCTTATTGGAGAAGCATAAATTTTCAAGAACTTTTGCTTCACACTCTTCAATTACAGGTTATCTCCTGTCCCCCTTTTTGCTAATTCTTTTTTTTGTTAACTCTGCTGCAATGGGAAGTCAACTAACACCAATGAGGTTAAGTCTTCTTAATCGGATACACTAATTGAAAGAGTGAAATATCCTTAACAAGTGTGAATGATCCATATAAAGAAAATATTAATTCTTTGAATTTATTTTGTAATTTCCAAAGTCTTCATAGACTGATAGCTGCGCTGTCTTAAAGAGATTATATGTGGAACATAAGAAATAAATTGGCACACCTGATAAATTTGGTGTAAAGTCTGTTGCGATGAGATACTTTACTGAGATAACGACTTATATATGTTCGCTGTAAACCTGATTACTTCTTACCCTGAGCGAAATAACTATTCTTATCTCAATGCACAATATGCAAAAGCCGTGATCTATGTTACAGTAAATTATCGTTTGTTAATTTCAGGAAGAATGTCAAGAATTGAAAGCTAAATGGAAAACGTGGATTACTTAAAAAGTTTGAATTGGTATGCTTAATCACTCACTCAGCTGCCAATCACTATATTAGTTATCTGCTTTACATGTGTGTGTATGTTTTTGTATTCAAACCATCTTATCAAACATAACCATGGACACCTAATATAGGAGATGTTGGTTTGTTCTATTCTGGTGTACGTGATCATGCTCTAAGGTTACATGTTTATATTGGCGTTGTTTTGCAGTGATATGGGTTGTCATGTAGATAGTTTCCTAGCTGTGGTGGCTAACATGTATATTCTTCAACAAGGCGGCCCAGTAAATTACAAGCTACATAACCCCTAAGAAATAGTTTATGTGATTTTATCGACTTCGCTAAGCACTTACTTTTTCCTTTGCTGACTATGAGTGCTAACTTTAAATGACAGGACTCACTTTTGAATTATAGCGACCACATCTTGAAGATGCGAAAAAACACATCATCTTTGAAATATGGGTTAATAGAATCCACAACTCTTGACGACCAAAGTTAGACCCATTTGCATACATATGGGTCAATACAGATAATATTTAACATGTAATGGGTCAAATGGCTAATAAAATTAAATGATTTTTTACTTCTGATTAAATTAAATGATATTTATAGGCAAAAGTTACTTAATTCTTTTTTTACACTAAAAAGGCGCTTAAATAAGCAGGTTGATAAATGCTTATGTTTAACCCGATAAGTAGGTTGAAATTAGCAATTCAAACGCCCCCTGCACAGCTTAATTGTAAAATATATAGGCTAATTATGACAATGTTTTTATACAGTTCTGCGGCTTATCAGACGCGCTACTTCCCACATGACACTTTAGTGTGATCCTCAAACTCATCTAAACATCATACTTATCGAAGAGGAGCTACTAACGCTACTTCTGCATGTGCACCATTTATTTCGTAAAGATAACGCTACATTATACGTTATCTATACGAAAGATTGGACTTCTAAAGTTTGTCTGCACGTACTTATTTGGTAAAGAAAACGCTGCAAACACCTTGTGCCACTAAGGATGCATTATAGAGGATGTAGTGACAGATCACAAACAATGGGGGCATTGTCTCCTGCCCCACCTAAACACTTCCACGAAGTCTTAATATGCAATGTGTAAAAGATACAGCCGATGAAAAGGCTCAAAATGCGAAAGACAGGGCTTATAACAACACGATAGTAGGCGTAGTAACAACGTATCAGAAGGCTAAAAATGTGAAAGAGGGTGTCGGGTCTCTCAAGTGGCAGGCCACTGAGAAGGCGAAAAAGGGAAGTAAAGGGATAACGGAGTGAGCTAAAGAGAAGACATAGAAAGGGTACGAGGAAACGAGGGTGAAAGCAGCCAATGCCGTAACACCAGTCTTGCCACGAGGTATTAGATTCCTTAATTCTGTGTGTGATAGCCAATAGAAAGGATCTGAATCTCCATAAAAACATTTGGAGACTTGCCCGCGAAAAAGAGGGGCCCTTACCATTTCTAAATAAGATAACTAAGTCCAAATCATCGAGCTCGATCAAAAGATATTCTAGAAGCCAGATTAAATGTATCAGTCTCCGTCGACTGTGCCTTGCTGCGGACTGCGGTGGGATTGAGTATCGGTGTCATTGTTGTGGTACATAAAAACCCTTGTCCTTGCTGGTATGTGGCAACAATAATCCAAAAACATTAACTACGATATAATCTTGTGAAATATGCAGAAATCTGAGCTAAAACAAACCCCTTTCTTTTTTAGTTAATTGGTAACTTGGCTGAAAAAGAAAATTCAAGCTTGTAGCAAAGGGTGGTCTATTTTGTGCTAAAGTGTAATTTAAAACATGCCTTGAAGGAGATTATCAATGGTCGAAGTATTACAATTCAACTTGACAAAATTTACAGATTCTGTATGAAGCTTTTAGCAATTTACAAATTCTTTATAAAACTTTCAGATTCTGTAACATGAGAGGTAGGACCTCTCTCATTTTCTTAAGATATCATAAATGGTATCATTCGAAATTCGAAGGTACCGACTCTGAGTAATCTTGCATGTCAATGTGATCCTTATATCACTATATAAATGAAATAAAATATGTGCTTGACTTCTTTTAGCTATATATCTGGCAATTGACGTACTTCTAGATATTCAAACATATAAACTCTAATCCATACATTTTATCAAATCATCAAGAAAGAACATCTTATATACATTTGAGCTGTAATGTACATATTAACTTGTATGCTTATGGGCAATGTTTCGAAAATGGGTTGATCCAGCCAAGTCAACCGGTTGACCCGGTTCCGGTAAAAAAAACGGATCATTTTAAATTGGTTTTCAAATTTTCGAAACCCGGTTAGAACCGTCGGGTTTCGAGTGACACGGCTCAACCCGGTTTTTGAGACCAGTCTAAGTTTCGATTTTTTTGTTTGTTTTTAAATAAAACATGTAATTTATGTGTATTTGCAACGCGATCTTATTTTTACATGTTATATTCGTTAATAAATTATTTAGATGTTCAATATATGGAGAATATCATGATTTATATATATTATTTTATTGTAATCGTTATAAATATAAATTTTATATATTTCTTAGAAAACGTGGTTGACCGGTTGACCCGGTGTAGACCAAATCGCTTCAAAAACCGGTTTTCAGAATTGCTTATGGGTTATTGTTTTGAAAGAGTTTCCTAGAAAACAACTATATTGACTTTCAAGTTTAAAACATATGCTTTCTCAAAGAGTAAAAGTGACAAGGAACTTGCTGAATTGCAAGCCGTAATGGCACTTTAAAGCATCGAAGGGATTAGTAACTATATCTATTTACATATTTTTAGCATTTTTAAAATTTGTATATTTTCTCTTTAATTTTTCTGAAAATCTGCATTTGAGAATATAATTTCAAGCTACAACAACTTTACCATATCTAATTTTCAAATACAAATTATATACTAAAGGGCTTCAAAAGTTTTTTCGGCATAAAAATATTAGTGTATTTCTAACTATTTTAATGAATTTTAATTCTTCATATAAGGTATAAGATAAACATTCATTCATTTCGTTGTTTATGCATTTAATAAATACTTTCATATGTTTTTAATGGATTTTCCATTACTTAATTTGTTGTTATAAAGATGAAAAGTACACAAATCAACAACAACCATTGTGTACGAAGAACTTTATTTGCTTTTGAACTTGCAACATTTAGTTTGTTCTAGACGTTTCCTTTAATCCCTTTTCCTTGACATAGTTGATGAACATTCTTTTTTTTTTTGCTTATGCATTAAATATATATTTTTCATATTTTTATAGTTGATTAACCTTAGCTAATTTTTAGAAATCAAAATTAACTAACAGAACTCGTCCATCGGTAAGATAATAAGAAAAACTAAAAAAAATTAAAAGTAATACCCGTCAATCGGACATTAAAAGATACTTATCAAATGAAAAAACTTGAACGGTAAAGTATTGTATACGTTGTAATAAAGTATAAATGATTGTAGCAGAAGCAAACTGTTGTATTAATATTCATTTCTTTTGTTCTTTATCAATTGTATAAAATTTTTACAATATTCATAATTCATTATCCGTTATCTAATTTATGTCTTAAATACGCAAGGCAGACACCCTAACAATTAGTGAAAAATACAAAATCTCTTAACACCAATAATTAGCAAAGTAAAAAAATGTAAACGATAATATATAAATAAACAATGTAAGGGAAATTAGAAGTCATACCCGCCCATTGGGCGGGTTTTATATATATATATAAATATAAATTTTATATATATATATATATATATATATATATATATATATATATATATATATATATATATATATATATATATATATATATATATATATATATATATATATATATATATATATATACATATATATATATATATATATATATATATATATACATATATATACATATATATATATATACATATATATATATATATATATATATATATATATATATATATATATATATATATATATATATACATATATATATATATATATATATATATATATATATATATATATATATATATATATATATATATATATATATATATATATATATATATATATATATATATATATATATATATATATATATATATATATATATATATATATAGTTAGGTTAATGTGATGTAGTTGTTTAAAATTGTTAAAATTAGAAGTAATTTAGACCATTGGATGGATAGTTTTGACCAAGATCAGCTGACCAATTGATTAATGGCATTTTTGTAATTATTATTTAATCTTAGGGTATTATGTATCATTATAAAATAAAAGAAAATAAAAATAGTCACTTGTTTTAACAAATAACGGATTACTTATTATTAAAACCCGTTACCATACCAACTCCCAGACGGATAATATTTGTTTGCATTTTTAATTTTAACACAACCCCGTCATTCTAGCTAACCCATTATTGAAAATATTAAACATCAATTGTAAAAAGATACATATCAATGAATTGGGGGTTTGGGGGTGTACCAGCGATCAAACAGTAAAAAAAACAAATCCGTTGCTTTTGCTAAACCATATTTAAAAATCGTATCAAACAGGAGTTTTTTGGGGTTGTATCTAGGGGATTCGGTGTATCATATGATTATAACCATAACTAGTGGCAAAACCCGTCCGATGGACGGGTATAACTTTTGATTATCGTTTAACCTTTCGTATTTGGTGTTGTCAGTTTATGTTTTAGTATAATTGTCTCATAAGAAAATTTGAAGTATGTTAAGGTATTGCGCATTTCAAGTGTTCATTCGGGATCAATAGCTACCAAATAGTAACAAACAGACAATAGTATTGTTTGATATTATAAGGCATTCGAGATATTGCTATTTTTAGAAATTTTAAAAATTAAGACATATAAAATTTATTTTTATGAAAACATTTATTTTGTTTATCTCATTTTGTAACAATCTATTAAAAAGTTATGTTTATCTTTAAAATTAAAATATTTTTTTATCTAATTATTGTTTTTCTTTTGCGCTACTGTTGCAAGGCTAATCCCGCATCATATATGCAACGAATAAAATCTTCAATATCTAAGCCAAATTAGTTGTCATGCTTGTTCCTGGGAGCTATATGTGATCAACCCCATCGCTTGTAAAATTTGAGTGAGAAAAGACACATAATCACTCATTCAAGCGATTGTGTGGCATATCTTTTATTTTCTTATACTATTGTGCATTGATTTCTAAAGATCTTTTTATACAATTTGGCATTTGCTTTTGAGTAGCGGTGTCAAATCTTGCCTATTTGGATACATATGGGCTTTTTTTGCCCATTTTCAAAAAAAGATTGGACACTTTTTGCCCATCTTTATAATGGGCTAAACGAGCGCATATGTAAGAAACTAAATGGGCTTAACGGGCGCACTTGTAAAATACAAATTAGTATACTCGACGAATATTTTTTATTAAATTTTTTATCCCGTCTTTAAAACAAGTATTTTTATTTTTTATTTGTAGGTTTTTATATGTTTTTTTTCCTTTTTTAGCTTGCGCCCGTTTAGCCCGCCCAGTTCGCCCGTGGCCGTTTAGCCCACACCCGTTTAACCCGCCGCCCGTTTAGCCTGTTGCCTGTTTAACCCGCCGCCCGTGCCCGCCGCCCATTTTGCCACCTCTACTTTTGAGTGAGAAAAGACACATAATCACTCATTCAAGCGATTGTGTGATACATAATCACTCATTACGTAGTACTAAAAAGTTAATGGCATAAACCAACAGTGTGTGAGACGCAAAAAGAGTATAGATGCAAATGTAATTAGATTAAAACCAACTACACAACACAAAAACCTATAAAGTCATAGTAGACAATGGGACATCCAAATATAATACTCGTGCAAATCTAAAATAATGCAAGAAATCCTTGATTTCCCTACTTCACTCTGACCGTACATATGTTGCCAAGATGTATCAAGTTCTACAATATTTTTGTCGTTCCATGATTGGCTTTTTGCCATAAAACAAAAAAATAACGCAAATGAGAACAGTGACAGATAATGTAAAGGAATTTGCCATTAAATTTTTTTACCTTTCGGGTTCAAGAACAGGGTATATCTCATTCTTGAAGATGTTAAACTTCCTCAATTTCTGGGATTGCTTTGTTGCTTTGCACCCTCTTGTAAGGGAGTCTTTGGATGGCTGCTGTAAGGGGTGTTTGGAAGGCTGTTGTAAGGGATTTAGTAAGCTATGCAAAATCACAAAGGATTCGGTATATCTATCTGCAAATTCTGTTTTTGACATAAATGTAAAGAGGGGTAAAATTGCTGATGTTATTCCACTTGATACCCTTGCTGAAATGGACCCTATTTTACCTGAATCCCAATTGTCTGAACTGGAAGAAATTACTTTAAATCCATCAGCTAGAGTGGTTCAGATTAACAAAATTCCTGGTTTCCCAATTATCTGGACAGTTCCAATTTAGCTCTAACAGCTTTTTGATAATTATTTTTTGCCTGCAATGTCTGACCTGTTTCCACAAGGAGGAAATGGAAAACCTGCTGCGATGCGACTTGAACTTGATATTCAGATCTGTGTCAGCAGAGTATGTAATGCGCAACTGCTAGAACCAACATGGCCTGGGAGCAAGTAGCTAAAATCAACTATTAGGAGTGAGAATATATACCACCAACATGAATTAACACAATGAGTGTTGAAACTATGTTATTCAAGTGATTACACAGGATTTAATAACTATCGATTAGATAATAAGCAGTAATATAACAGAAGTGTCAAATCACGAGGTAGATAATATAAATTCTCATAAATATAAATTACATAGAATGAAATATAATTCTGTCAATCATTGACAACCACACTCGTGATCCGATGTAATCCACCATTTGCGAACTTTACAGCCCGGGGAAAACATGAAATTAACAAACAAAGAGGCCACTAAGTTGAGCTCTAATCAAGTCATAATCCAAAATCCTCTTTCGAATCAGAATGGTATGTATTCACACATTCACTCTGTCAATTAGTTACCCGGATAATTGGACCAAGAACTGGTCTAAAAAATACCAAGAGACAGCAGCGAACTAACTTCTTTAAAAGGGTGCCAACATCGGGCTCTAAGCCCTTTTTTGTAGTAGTTACTCTCCTCTATAGTTGTTAGTAAAATCAGTGAGGTTTTCTTGTATCATTTTGTTTGGAAAATCTGTGAATTTATACAATTACTATTCAAAAAAAGTAGTTTCATTACCTCACACACAAAAGTTAATCTACATGTCCGTGTTATCATGTCCTAGTGTTTGTTTATGGTCATATAATTCGTCTATGGACTCAGACTCCTACACTTTTAAAATGCTACACATACCTGCAAGAAAGGTACTGATGTCGTAAGGTAAGGACATCTACCTTGTTGCAGCCTGACATATGTGGCACCCTCTCTTTGTATGTGGCTTTTCCAAATGCGATATTGGTCCTATAAAGAATAATATCAGTTCAAATAAATAATGAAAAACAAACCTTATATAATTAGCAGTAAAAATTAACAATACCAAAGAGCCCTGCAAGTAGATCTCCTTGTAAGTATTAAAAAAATTCGAATATCCGACACGAATGCCTTAAGAGACAACCGGTTAGCTTGTCATTCCTTTTCGGCTATAACGACAAAAATATCCCTTAACGAACACCTTTGCTTTTTACCCGATCACTATTTCTCACCTTTATCTAGCAAGCATAAAACTTTCACATAAACTCAATTCTTCGATTTCCTCAATATGCAGATCTGCTTGCCTTATGTGCATCTCGTTCCCCTGATTCACCACTCAGACATGTTTTGTGACCAGTTAAATGTAAGCTCTACATAGAAATGATAGTCTGATGATTACCTCTTTGGCGAAAAGCCCACCACCCTCATTACGCCGTTATCTCTTCCAAGAATAAAATCATGTATCAAAGTGCACACAGCCAGTCCCGGTATCTAAGTGAGGAAAGAAGATTCTCACTGGGTGAGAGTGTAATGCCAACTTTGTGTGGAAAGCCAAATTATATGTCTGCCACACGTCAGCTACAGTAACAATTCAGCCACAAAGTTTACCAAGACAAAGGAATATGTCAGTCACAGATGGAGAGGGGAATATGTCTGCTAGGAAACGCATGTTACCCTCTTGTACTGGCCATACGTATGTGCTACAGATCGTAAATGAGAATCTTGTTTTTCATCGGGTACCTCTTCCATTTTCTTACTGCAGTTTCAATCTTTGAAGGTAAAACTTGCGGAAAAAGATTTCAAACTTGAAAACATATCTAAGGCGAATAAATTCTTGAATAAAAAATTTGAGAAAACCAAACTAATAACATAAATAGACACTACTAAAGATGATACTCTAAAATACTATCATTATGTACTTAAGAGGGTGTTTGGAATTGCGCTTTGGTGAAAAATATTTGATTATTTGTTTATTTTATTTATGGGAGCAGTAGTTGAAGGCTGCTGTCCAGGTTGTGGCAATGGAGTAACATTACCCGGACCTTGATTTCCAGAAGACATACATGGTTGTCCGCCAGTTAGGGCATCTGTGAGATATCAACGAAACTGAGAAGACACATAATATAGCCATGATTGGTCGTGAACTCACCACTGTTATTCTCGTCAGCCGAACATGAAGCACAATAAGAACTTGGTCAATGAGGGTCTATCCTCTTCGGTCAAATATGAAGCACAATAGGTGGTCAATGACTACTATGTAAAGAAGAAGTCACGCGTTTCGTTAAGGTTAACGTATATTATTAAGGTTATTACGTTGATGTTCTAATAGAGTCGGGTGAGCCTGTAACACATACTCCATCAGTTACTTTTATTTCTAGCAATAGACAATAAGCTATGCATGTTCATATACACACGTAAGCCAAATTATATTATGTGCCACTTACTAAGTTATTGGCAGATTGACACGATGAAAACACATTACACGTGTTCACTAAACTGTAGAAATAGAAATTTGAACCCCGTTAATGTATAATGGGTCAATTTAGGTTATGTTTTTGCTATTGATTCAGTAAGAACTCAACATTGAGCACAAAAAATAACCCCTTCAGCCCGAGCACCGCTAAACTCTAAGTTTCTGCTGGCGTTGTATGACCTGCTAAAATAAAGCTACTAACCCGGCCTCTTTCGTATCGCTGAAAGCCCACCTGGGTTAGACAAAGAAACCCATCTGCAATAAGCAGAACAAAAGAAACTGAGATGTATATAAGGGAAACACTAAATGCAAACAAAGAACGGCTACACATATCATGAAATTGCACAATCCTAAATTTTAAACCACCTTCATAATGCATACTGTAATCCTAACATTTCTGATTCCAACTTCCTCACCCACTGAAACGCCAAACTGTGTGCCTCCCTTTGCCAGTCCAAAATTGGTAGAGGCGTCTTCACCTGCATTAACGGACAATCTGCTCTCCAGTAAAATCCGGTCCAAAAGAGCACGCACCACTCGTAAGCGATGAGTTGGCCTTTCGACTGTGGAGTTGTGATATTTAAGATACTCTAACCTGACATAAAGTAAAAGTTAAAGATATTAGATTAATCAATAAATGATAAAGTAAGGTCTCCTAATTATTAAAACACTATTTCAGGCCACTCAAGCACCAGCTTGGTTTTCTTTTCTGGTAACCATTGTTTCGGACACATTGGCCGACCAATCTATGGAATACTATTAATTACCATAAATGCCGCTAGACTGAAATTAACATATCTATTGAGAACAACACATGTAAGCTTTTGGATCAAATGAGCAAGTATTAAGATACATACCTATTGAATAATACATTGTGTTTATGATATTAGAGTTACGTACCTGTCATAAACATATTAGGGTTTTTATAGAAGCAAAATTAATATGAGTTCTAAACAAACTTACCTAGGATCAATATAGGAGATGACAAACTGCAAACGGGTGCAAACAAATCATATTAGAATGCAAACGATCCTAATAGTATACGATATGAGGAATCCCTTTGATCGCAAGTTTTTTGGTCATAAGAAAGTAACACATAAATAAAAAAGCTCAATGAGGAGCAAATCGAGATATCATTGCTGATCGTTTTAATTCTGGTACCGTGAAATCATTGATTTGATTTTGTATGTCTATTATGATCGATTAATTTTTTTGTGTGGTTTGATGATTTTAGGGTTAATCCCACACGATCTGCTTTAGGATTGTAGATGTAAAGGATACGGGAGTTTTAATAGGAATGGTACATGTTTTATTTTTAATGTTCTCATGTGTTTATTAATTTGATTTTGTAACTTTTACCACAACTATTGGTTTAGTCAAGTGGTTGAGGCTCCATGTATTAGGTTTCAAGACACAGGTTCGAACCCTGTAGCCGTACCAATTTTTTAAAATCCGAATTTCAAAAGTCATAAACTGCTGACGTGGATTAGGAGTCTGATTGATGACGTGGCAAATCCCTCCTCTTATATATAATGTAAAGATATATATACTAGCCTTAGACCCGTCCGATAGACCGGAGCTAGCTTTAAGTATATATTTTTTAATGAAAACTGAATTTATGTGTGTTTGTATTAAAATTTTAGTATATGTAGTGTTAGTTATGGAATTGATATTTTAATAATGTAGCATAGAATAGAAAAAATAACGTAGTTTAAGATATTTTATTTATTTAAGAATATCATAAGTTAATTGAATTTTCATACGTTAACGTTATGAATACGTTTGTTACATTAAATTTTTTTAGAATTTTAATAATATTGTATAAATACTTTATGTGTTTTTGAATTTTATGAGGTAATAAATTTTGTATATGTTAATGTTATGAATAATGCTTTTACATTAATGTTTTTGAAATTAATATTATTGTTGTGCATTTTTATAGAATTTTGTATTTAAAGCATTATTTCACCATCCTTCTTTATATATTTGTATAGAATTTTGTATTCAAGGTATTATTTGTAATTCCTATATATATTTTTATAGAATTTTGTATTTAAGGTATCATTTGTAATTTCTCTTTTATTTTTGAAGTATTTTATGGAATCATTTTTATAAAGTTTTGTATTTCAGGCATTGTTTCACCATCCTTCCTTATATAATTTTATAGAATTTTGTATTTATGACATCATTTGTAATTCCTATATATATTTTTATAAAATTTTGTATTTAAGGCATCATTTCTAATTTCTATTTTATTTTTGAAGCATTTTATGGAATCATTTTTATATAGTTTTGTATTTAAGGCATTATTTCACTATCCTTCCTAATATATTTTTATAGAATTTTATATTTAAGGAATCATTTGTAATTCCTATTTTCTTTTTGAAGCATTTTATGTAAACCTTTTAATGAATTACATGTGTCATTTTTATAAAGTTTTGTATTTAAGGAATTGTTTCACCATCCTTCCTATATAAGAGTTTTTGATTTGATTTGATATATGTTGTAATTTGATTACATGATTGTTTGATGATTATTTTAATACTTATACGAGGTATTCATACGACGTAGATTGTCACAAGAAACCCTAACTCCCCTAGAAAATCAATCGAAGCTATTTTCGTTGGAATTCTAGCTATTCCAGATCTAAACCTAGTTGTGGATATTTATGATCCTAACAAAATGGTTGATATTCGTAGAAATGTTGATATTAGTTGATTGTTATATTGAAGATGAATTGGCAAGATTAAATCTGATATCGATGTCATGACGATCTTTCCTTATAGAGTGGAGTTTGACAAAACCATACCACCTATTAAGGGGTCATCTGATTCGGTGTCACCCAATTCTTAAATTGAAATCAAAAAGGTAAATGTTGCGCCTGAGGCTGTCATTGGAACCATTACCCAAAAGCCTCATGCCAATAGTATATTTCCGAGAAGTCTGATTGAACGTGTGAGTCATTTCATACTAGTGACTCATTTGATGACTATTGTTGTAAGAGCTATAGAATTGGAAATTAAGTGTTGTTCATATCAAGCTTTTATTGCCCTTTCAAGGTCTAAGAATAAGGTTGAAAGTAATGGAGAATGAGGTAGGATATCGCATTGAGTATAAGTTGGTTGAAACTTGAATAAAGTCAAATTTAACTCGTATGGAATACGAGATTGTTAAGAGGAAGTCGTTAAGTCCTGTAGTTGAATTATAAGGTTTTAAATGATTGTTGGATCGTGTTAAGGGTTGTTCGTAGGCCATTGTCCAATGACGAGGATGCCCAGTGTCCAAGAAATAAATTGAAGAAATATTCTTCTGAATTGGGACCGATGGATCTTCCGGGACAGGTGAAACACCTAATGACTCTTGTAGATTAATATTCATTGTGGTATCTTTTAAAATCCCTAACTTAACTGAGACAATAGTTGGTAGGATGAGTCCTTGGAATTGTATGGCATCGCGACACGTAATGTGTTACGGTATAATTTTTGACTTGTTTGTGATTAATGAAAAGACTACATTTGATTGCTAAATCCTACATATATCGATGTTATCTATCTTTTCTTGCTTCTTCCTAATGTTCGCATTAGTGATGCAACCATTGAACACGTACTCATTTCGGATAGAGTTGCGTTGTAGATTCCTCTCTTTGTATTCCTGAGTACCATCGAGGTCATGAACCTCATGATTATTTGGCTAAGCTATTTCCTATCATATTGTAGTTAGTTCTTAGTGAACAACTCTTCATCATTCTTTTACAGATCACTCATTGTTTTATAAGTAATACAATTATGAAATTCTGATTTTCATATGACTTATTTAAATCGGTACTATTAGTAGTTACTGTTGAAATAAAGTTTTTATCAAGCATTTTGTAAATGGAAATGCTTTCATAATGATGAACATTTCGGAAAAATCATTTGTATTTCATAATTAAACATGAAAATATATTTTAAACATGATGACAAAGTTTTGACGAAGTGAGTATTGCATCTTTAATCCTAAAATTGTATATAGTTGTGCGCCTACGTATAATTTGGAAGGGACAATGCAAGGCTGATTAGTAGTCACCATGAAATTGTTACTAAACATTACATTTTTTTTGTAATTGCGAAAGATTGAATTTTTATGAGATCTGCAAGAAGTGAAAAATAGGGACATATTGTTAGGGTCACCTACATATGTGCCCGTACCATTTATTCTTCTGAATCGAATTTACTCATCTGTGGAAACTGTCTTATTTGACAATTGACCTCCCCTTCTTGTCCAGTTCTTTCATGGTGAGATTATTTGGAAAAGTATCTAATTACCGAGTGTTGATGCCCGACTGGGTGTATCGACGTTCCTATCATTTCTTTTGATTAGATTCTATTTGAATGACATGGGTAACGATCCGAGGTGCTTTCGAATGCGTACTCAAATCATGAAAACATGGGATATATTCATATTCGCTAATGTTTTCGTCTTTATCTGATTTGAAATTCTCTCGCGTAAATTATGCGTTGACCTTACTCTTTTAATGTTAGCTATGTCTCTAGATATCCATGAATTTGTGAAGGGTTATGAGTTATTATTAGTCTTTTGAGAATTTCTCATCTTATCAACGGTACTGAAACTGGAAAGTTGGTAGTGCCAGTAGAATGGATTGATTGATTATGACATGATGTCATTGTCTTAATTGATGGGAACTCGAGTAGAATTCCCCTAAAAGATAAGATGTTGATTATCAAAAGTGATCTAATTAATTCCCGTTGGGTGACCATATCCTGCATTTAGGCTTGAAATTATACCATAAATGGTTTTGAACTAGTCATAGATCTTGTAATCTAGAAAGAACTTAAAGTAAATTTAATAAAAGATGTTCATGCTATCCGATACTTTCTGTGGTATTTGCTGATGAATTACCTAGACTTCTGCCAGTAAGTCAAGTTGAATTTGGTATTGATTATATTCCCGGTGCTGCACATGTGACATGTGCACTATACGTCAACACCATCTGAATCAAAAGAGTTACCGTACAACTGAGAGAGTTGTCGGAGAAAGCTTTTATTCTACCGAGCTCGTCATCATGAAGAGCTATGGTGTTATCATTCCTTATATTTGTTGATTACCGTGAACTGAATAAATTGACGATCAAAATTGATATCCATTACCCAAGATAAAAGATTTGTTCGATCATTTACAACGTTCTAGCGTATGTTTCAAAAACTTGATCTACGGTCAGGTTGTTATTATCAAATTCGCGTCCTCAAAAGAGATTATTTATTCCAATCACTACATCCAGAACTCGTAATGAATATTATGTGTTTCATGTGATACCGTTTGGATTGACCAACGCACGTGTGGCATTCATGAATTTGATAAATCATGTGTGTAAGCTGTAGGCTTTATTCATTCATTCACTACTACAATGTAACCTACTGTTACTTTTATCTTTAGGTATGGATTTGAATTTACACACACCTAGAGCGGTTTATGTTAATCAATAATACAAACCCTTCGGGAAGAATTTGTCTTTGTTAGACATCTTGTTCTAATTATTTTTCTATTCGGCTATGTTAAATCCTATGAATGATGATTACTCTAGGTAAAACTATTTCGACTGTTTGAGTGTAACGATCTTGGATTCAACACAATCTGTAGACTACCCTGAGTATTTATCATGTGATTTAAGGCTTGATCCTTTACACTCTTTGACCATGTGATTAATGGTAGTGGAATCTATGTTGACTCTTCAAAGATCGGAGCCATTAAGGCTTTGGGTTATACCAAGAAGGAAGTGCGAAGAGGTTTTGACAGATATTTATCGAAGGATTTTTAAGGAATTATTCTCTTATACCCAGATCATTTAACTAAACTCCTTTATGACTAGATGTTTGTGTATACCTCAAGATAACCTAAGAGGGATTGAGAGAACCATTTAAACCATGACTTGGAATTTGGAACGACAATTTTTGCTCTTCAACTAAGAAAATTTTGACCAAAGTATAAACAAATATTTTTCGAACATTTACAGATCTTATTAATTATTCTTGATAAATCAACAAAAATCGTGTTAATTAAATTCAAATTTATTTTGAACATTTTTCTATAATTGGACGAACTGATAAATTTAAAAATCTTTACGTTTACGTTTCATAAAAAAATTAAATATCTAATTTGTAATATTTATCGACGCTTTCAACGTCGGACTGAGCAAAACTAATAAAGATAATAGTTGAGACGAAACTAAAACTTAGAAAATATAAAGAAAGAATTTTTGAGTGATTATGGGCATGATATTGATTTCATCAGGGAAGGTGAATGTAGTTACTGACGCGTTATGAATATAGGATAAAGAACCAATTAGGATGTGTTAGTAATGACCGTGTAGAATAATTTGTCCGAGCAATTCAGAAATAGCCGAGGCTTGTAAGAAGGATAATATGAATGATGAATCGCGGCTAATGAGAACCCTTAGAAGTGGGAGCCGATGGCATTAAGAGTTTAAAAGGTCGCTTGTGGTTGCCTAAATATGGAGGTCTGTGAGATTTAGTCATGTTGGAATCTCATAAGTTTAGGTATTCTATTCATGCCATTTCTGAATAAATGTATCTTATCTAAAGAAGTTGTACTATTGGCCAAATATGAAAGCAGACATCGGAACATACGTTGGCAAATGTCTAACTTTTGCGAAGGTCAAGGCTGAGCACCAAATCCATAAGGATTGCTTCTACGGCTTGTTAATCCTGTTTGGAAATGGGATAGAATCACCATGGATTTTATCATAAATCTACCAAGGTCATCATATAGATTTGATTCAATTTGGGTCATCGTCGACATACTGACCAAATATGCTAACATCATCCTCGTTAATGATAGATTCTCGATGAAGAAATTGACTCTTTTGTACTTAAAGGAGTTGTGTAAGCATGGTGTGCCTGTATCGATCATCTCTATCAAGATCCTCGCTTCACATAGAATTTCTGGATATTCCTTCAGAAGTCATTAGGAACGAATCTTGATATTAGTACTTCTTACCACCCCAATCGAAGGGACAAGGTAAAGTAACGATACAAACACTAGAAGTCTTGTTTTATGTTTGAATAATTGACCTTTGGTAATGAACAGGATAATCGCTTTCCTTTGGAGAGATTATCATTGATAATTATCGCATTAGGATCGAGAACGAATCTTGGGAGGACCTATATAAAGAAAAGTTTAAGAGCTTCTGTAGGCAGGAGTTGGGATGGAGATACCCAACCCGTGAGACCTGAAATAATTGTTGAAATTAGGATCTAATTGTTGACTGCCGGTGGTAGGCAGGAGGTTATGTGAACGTGAGATGTAGGTCTTGAAGTGCAGGATGGGCAGCGAAGTTATGCCAAGAATTTTCATCATGGATAGGTGAATTGATGATCTGAAAGATCATGGGAAAATAAGTCCCCGTTGTATGGGACCATTGAGATAATGTAAATATTTGGTTTGAGAGGCATATAAGCTAGATCAACCCCAGAACTTCAAGGGTTGCATGAATTATTTTCCATATATCGAACTTGATAAAATGTCTATCAAGTGAAAATCTGATTACTTCTTAATGAAATTTGGGTCGGCAAAGTTGCATTTCCTCAAAAACCCGTGGACATCATGGAGAGAGAAAGTGGGTCAACTTAAGCACGATCGTATTCCCATTATTATGTTGATAAAACTCGCGTATTGTAATGAGTTACAATTGGGAGAAAATACCGAATGTGGAGGAAATGCCCACATGTCTTTGACTCTATAAGAAGCGAGTAGTAAGATAAATTGATCTTTGAGGACAAAGATCCTCTTTAGGGGTAACTGCTGTGACAATCCATCAATTTGAGGTCGATATTTTATTCTCAAGTATTATTTATAATCATTATTTTATTATTAAATTATGAACTCACTCACTTTGGGAAGAAATTAGGGTTTACGTCTTAAAGTAACATCGACTACGTCTAAACCGGAGAACTCTACGTTTCGTGTTTATGATTACATACTCCATTTTTGTGACAGTCCGACATTTCAGAAAATAAATTTATTCTCGAATATTATTTTGGAATTTTAATTTGTGTTGGTACATAAACTCAAAAATTTACGAGAAGAGATTAGGACTTACGTGCATAATTTAGCGTATTTTATGATTAAACCGGAAACCCTAGGTTTACGTATTTACGCTTTTGAACTCCGTTTGTGATGAGACAATTTTTATTAGAATCGTTTTGTGCCGTAGATTCATAATTTATAAAAACGTTTTTCGTAAAACGAACCGAGGGCACACAAATCGAGGAAATTAGAATCAAAGAGTACCCGTAAATTAGTGGGGATGAAACAAGTATACACTTATCTCACCCCCACTATGGGTGGCCAAGACAAGGACACCACACCACCCTTGGTGGAAAATTCTCATAAACACTAAGGTACACATGTCCTTAGTGTAAAACCCGCATGCTTTTACCATGAATAGTGCCCTTAAGATCGTACGTCCTAGATTAAAACTTACCCTATTTAGTATTGATCACATTCATGTGCTAGTAATCAAGCAAGTGCATACGTGTATGACATGATAAGTATCGACTACGTACGAACTCATGATAAACAGTTAATAAATATGTCACGTGAACATAATTAAATCATGATCACCATTTAAAATACGAACTAAAATAATTACGTAAATACATATAATATAATTACGAGCGTTAATATTACGATAAACTACATGATAAAATAAACAGAAACACTTTAGACACGAACACGTTTAACCACGAACGAACACGAAACATCAAGACACGAGAAAAGGTACGGGTACCCCATGTGGGCCCCCATACCCACGGCACACCAACCAAGGTGGGCTAAGCCCATGGACTTTTAACATGAAAGGGGGGGTTATGGTAAAATTCATTTCATTTTCACATTTCAAGGAAATAAGCATTTAACCTAAAAAGTTTTCTCTCCTCCTCCTTGGTCTCTTTTTGTGCCGCCACCCCTTAGACCACCAAAGGTGGTTGTTGATTGATCTTGATCACAAAAATCATTGCTATAAACCGTGTTTGTTCATCCTCTTTCAAGCTACGTATTGGTATATCATTCTAAACCTTTCTTTTTATTTCTTTCTAATCTTTAATTATTTCATGAACATGTTATTTTTATTTTGTTAAAACATGATAATTAAACATAGATCTAACATGTTTTGGGGTTAATTAAAATCAAAGGATGATATACGAGGGTGTTGGTTTTTGGCCGCCTAGTATAACCAACCCGAGGGGGGGTTCGGTTTGCTTTTAGCCGCCACCTCCAAGACCATTTTTGGTCTTGGTTGGTGCATGTGGGACCCACGGCAGCAAGGGGACACAAGTACCCCGAGATGGCTCGGGGTACGGTGTCGAGTTCATGCCCGATTCATGGTTCGTTGGTTAAATCATGATTTATGCTACATGTTAATTTTATGAATTATGAACTTAGGATATAAATTAATTAATAAATATGAGATATTAATTAAACCATGACTTAGGTTATTTTAATTATTAATTTAGCATAATATTAATTTAACCTAAGTATTTTATGTTATAAGTTATAATTAATTAATTATTTAAAACATGCCTATAATTAATTATTTAGACATGACTTAGGTTATGTTATTAATACATAATAATACACATTTTAACCTAAGTATTTTATTCCATTTTAATTAAAACATGTTATACTTTAATTAAAATGCTTAACCTATAGTTTAATTAAAATACATGAAATAATAATTAAACTATACACTATATCATATGACTTAAGAAATAAGCTTATAAACACTTAGACTTATATGTTAGCTTATGTAACCAGCTTAATTCTAATTATGGAAACTTCTATTTATAGAAACTTAATTAAATAAGGCAACTAATCTAATAATGGAAACCTTCTATATATGGAAATCTATCTATTTTAGGCAGCTAATCTAATCATGGAAACCTTCTATATATGGAAACTTATTTAATTAAGGCAGCTGATCTATTTTTGGAAACTTTCTATTTTTAGAAACTAATCTATTTTAAGCAGTAAATTCTATTTTTGGAAACTTTCTATTTTTGGAAACTTTCTATTTTTGGAAAATTTCTATTTTTGGAAACTTTCTATTTTTGGTAACTTTCTATTTTTGGAAACTTTCTATTTTTGGAAACTTTCTATTTTTGGAAACTTTCTATTTTTGGAAACTTTCTATTTTTGGAAACCTGCTATTTTTGGAAAGTTACTTATTATTACACACTAAGTATAATAATACATGAATTACCAGAAATACTTTATCAGATTAATCAGAATACAAGATAAACACAGTTTAAGGCTTTAAACAGTAAACCATGACCTAAAACATACAAAGTAAGCTAAGATGAGACATAAAACCCAGTACGTAATCAGTGATTCGATACTTATACACGTGTGTATTCATGTAGCGTTAGTGATCCAGAAGTAGGAGTCTTTCTTCCGTTCATTCACTGGACTTGAGGTACGGATTCCCGTCCTTTCAGTATGGACATTCTTTCCTTATTAGGATTTCCCGTATGCAGCCAACTGTTTTCCCCAGTATTTGTTTTATTGTTTTGAACTGCTTATGTTTAATTAGCATAATCTATAGCCATATACAAGCATGACCAGTTCCACCTAGTTATGGAGGTACCATAACCATAACATTGGAGGCACCAATGTTATGACTTCCCCACGGCGGAGTGATTGCTCGTGGCGTCCCTTTCAGTTTTGGCCATATTATTATATCATGTGGGGCGTATGGGTGCATCCTAGTTACATGTTTTATTCAGTATTTCATGGTGAATGTGGTGTGTGCCTTGCATCCTTCACAAGGAGTTGATCCCTCCTACCCAGACCAGTATATTAATTAGAGGCATCCCCTCTAATCAGCATGATGAGGTCACCCCTCCAAGTATTCATGCACGTGACCTTTTCATGACCTATATGGGCTATGGTATATTTATGTTAAAACAGTTTTCATAAGATAAACATAAGGCTTTTCAAACTATAAAACCAGTTTTCTTAATACTTAACCAGTTTACTCAGAACTTAGTCTTCCGCTGTTATATGTTACATGCTTATCCTATTTCATGCTATTTTGTACATCCGTGCACTGAGCGTCTTGCTCAGCCGTTTTCCTTTTCATGTTCCCAAAACGGCAGGTACTCAGGGACGCTCGTAGATCTCAAACGTACGTGCATATGGATTGGAAGCTTTACTGTCTTTCTTTACTTTATGCATTTCCTTTACTTTAATACAGCTTGCTCTTGACATTGTTTCGTCCTTTCCTTTTGCAGTATTTATGTTTGTGTGTGATGAGCTCTACTTTGGGGTTACCGATGTTTGATTCCGGTATTTCCCTTTTATGGTCAAATAATGCTTAGACATTTATCCTTGTATGCTTTGATGACACGCCATGATTATGCGTAAGATTCCATTTCCAAAATGGGGTGTTACAATTATGGTATCAGAGACAAGGTTTCGACCTGTAGGCTCTCAAATATGACCTGTGATTAGTGGGTAGTCACTACGGTCTTCCTAGAACTGACAGTTGTTTTCATGCATTCATCATTTTTAAGCATACATATACATGTCATTGTTACAGGGTTTTTGACTAAGTAATGGTTGGTACAGGACTGGCCCTATTTAGTCGCATGTGTTTTATCGAAACTTTTAGATTTGGGACCGACCCATAGGCGTCCCCTCGATATGTCTTTTGTTTTGAGTGAACTGACCAGAGGCGTTCACTCTCGAGCATCAAATGTTTTCATAAAACTGCATCATGCATTCATACAAAAATTTTCTTGCATAAAATTTTTCTCGTGAAATTTTTTTGTATAAATTTTTTTCATGTATATATATAATTTATATTTTATGTTTTGAACTGTTAATTATATGTTCTATGTTATACTGTCAGATGGTTCTCACACGCGAGCAAGAGCAGCTCAATGCTGCAATTCAGGCTGCCATGCAAGCATTGCTTCCTCAACTGAGGAATGACATCCGTGCTGAAGTACAAGCTGCCAACAATCAGCAGCAGCAGAATCAGGCACCTCCTCCTCCTCCTCCAGTGACACTAGCAGTGTGGCTGGAAAGATTCAACAAGCTCCGTCCTAGAGCTTTTGAAAAGACTGATAGCCCCAACGATGCTGAAAGCTGGTTGACTCATATTGAGAAGATTTTCAATGCTATGGGCTGTGACCCCGCATACAAGGCGAGATTGGCATGCTACCGGTTTGAAGGCGATGTACTCAGCTGGTGGCTAGCCTTGACGCAGTCGGAAGGAGGTGATGATTGGGTCGCTGGTTTGACATGGGCCCAATTCAAGGAGAGAGTGATGGAGCAGTTATTTCCCAAGGCAGAGCAGGACAAGCTCAAGCGAGAGTACCATGGGATACGTTAGAGAGCGGGCGAGAATAGCAACAAATTCATGCAACGCTTTCTTCGCTTAGCTGGTTTCCTGGGAGCAGCAGCTGGTACTCCTGAGGAGCAGGCACACCACTTTAGGTGGGCACTTCGCACCTCGGTCGCGAACAATCTGGTGTGTGCTACGTTCAATACAGTAGCACAAGTGGCCGACGCAGCAAGGAAGCTAGAGATGCTACAGGAGCGAGATGAGTTCGGGGAAGCTGAAAGACCCGATAAGAGGTAAACATTTATTATTCAACGGAAATCAAACCGCATCCTATCATTATATGTTCAATAATCATCTCTTAAACTATATCTTCCAGGCAGAAAACTGGGGACCGGTCTCAGCCGGCTACTCAGCAACAGCCTCATCAGCCCAAAGGAAACGGTCACACTAACGACCGTTCTGTTGTGGAAAGGCGTAGCGGTAATGATAATTACCGTAATAACGCTGGACACTCCAATAACAGCAGGTCCTACTATTTACGCATCTTCTTATGATTTCATGTTATATCTCTCATGCTGACACTATATTAACCTCTACCAGGAACCAAGGTAACGGGAAGGACCAGAACCACAGGGGTTCGCAGCCTAACCGTTCAGCTAACACTGGTGAACATCTTATGATGCATATGTCTTATACTCGTGCATATACTTTATTTTAACACATTTTTTCATCAGCAGGCCCTCAGCAAGCAAGGACTCCTGCTGGAGGATTCACTCATCCTCTTTGCAGTACTTGCCATCGCAGACACCCTGGCCCATGTCGTCATGATTCCGACGCGTGCTACAAGTGCGGCCTCCCTGGCCATCGTATGAGAGATTGCCGTAAGGGTGAAATAGAGGGTACCTCGGGTCATGCTGATAGTAAGCCGCCTCCTACCACTAGGCGTGTCTACACGACATCTCGCGATCAGGCAAACAAATCTACAGGTACCATTACTGGAATTTTGTATATGTATGGCCAAGCTGCATGTGTTCTTTTCGACACGGGTGCCACTCACTCAGTTATTTCCACTACATATGCTAAGAACATCAGGACACTTCCCTTGCCATTAGAAAATAGGCTTACCATTTCCACGCCTTTGAGGGACTCTGTATTAATAACTCATGTATACAAGAGTCTTCCTCTAGAGTTTGACGATAAAGTTCGTGCAGTAGATGCACTTTCCCTAGACATGATTGAGTTCGATATGATTCTCGGCATGGACTGGCTATCCAAGAACCATGCTACCATAGACTGCCACTCATATCGGGTGATCTTCGGCGACATTAATGCACCAGAGTACATTCATAACGGGTTCATACCCGGACGGTCTGTACAAGTCATATCTACCTTGCAAGCACGTGCATTACTGTCACATGGCTGTGAGGGTTATCTAGCTACGGTTCACGACATGGATGCTGAATCCCCATCGATTCAGGATCAACCAGTAGTTTCGGAATTTCAAGACGTCTTCCCAGCTGAACTTCCAGGCATACCACCTGCACGAGAAGTGGAGTTCAACATCGACCTTGTTCCAGGAGCTGAACCAATCTCTAAGGCTCCGTATCGTATGGCTCCCATAGAGCTAAAAGAACTGAAGGACCAACTGCAGGAACTTCTTGAGAGAGGGTTCATTAGACCAAGCGCATCTCCATGGGGCGCACCGGTCTTGTTCGTTAAGAAGAAGGACGGCAGCATGCGACTTTGCATAGACTACCGTGAACTTAATAAGATTACCATCCGCAATAGATATCCACTGCCACGTATAGATGATCTGTTTGACCAACTTCAAGCAGCCAAACACTTCTCAAAGATCGATCTAAGGTCAGGCTACCATCAGCTAAGGGTTAAAGAGCAGGATATTGCCAAGACTGCTTTTCGTACCCGCTATGGCCATTATGAGTTTGTAGTCATGCCATTCAGCCTGACTAATGCTCCAGCAGTATTCATGGATCTGATGAACATAATCTTCCATGAATTCCTTGATAAGTTTTTCATTGTATTCATCGATGACATCCTGATTTTCTCAAAGTCCACGGAGGAACACAAAGACCATCTCCGTACGGTACTACAGATTCTTCGTCAGAAGCAGCTGTATGCGAAATTCTCCAAGTGTGAGTTCTGGTTAAACAAAGTGGCATTCTTAGGTCACATTGTATCAGCAGAAGGGATCACTATGGACCCAGCGAAGGTTGAGGCTATCACTAAATGGCCAAGACCAACGTCAGCGACAGAAGTCCGCAGTTTCTTGGGCTTAGCTGGATATTATCGCAGATTCGTGGAGAACTTTTCCCGCTTGGCATTACCTCTCACCAAACTGATGCGAAAAGGAGAGAAATTCGTCTGGACGGAAGAACGAGAGAAGAGCTTCGAAGACCTAAAGCAGAAGTTAGTATCTGCACCTATTCTTACTCTCCCATCTGGTACAGGTGGATTTCAGATCTATAGCGATGCATCGGGGAAGGGACTGGGTTGTGTTCTCATGCAACATGGGAAAGTGATCGCGTATGCTTCACGGCAGCTTAAGCCCTATGAAGAAAACTACCCTACGTATGATCTGGAACTTGCTGCAGTGGTGTTCGCATTGAAAATATGGAGGCACTACATATACGGAGAATCATGCGACATTTTCACGGATCACAAGAGCTTGAAGTATATCTTCACTCAACGTGAATTGAACATGAGACAAAGGAGATGGTTGGAACTGTTGAAGGATTATGATATTAACCTACAGTATCATCCCGGAAAGGCTAATGTAGTAGCAGATGCACTCAGCAGAAAGTCCGGAATGATCAACGGCATTGAAATCAAGGAACAAAACATAAGAGACTTGGAGCGGCTAGATATCGAAATCATGGTACGTGGGCAGCACGGATACTGGGCGAATCTTAGAGTAGAACCCGAGTTACTGTCTAGGATCAAGGAAGAGGAGAAGGATGATGGAGAAATTTGGGCGATAATTCAGAATTTGGAGAAGCAGACAGAATTCAGAATGGACGCAGACGGTATCGTTTGGCAGGGCACGAGACTTTGTGTTCCTGACAATCAAGAACTCCGGGAAGCATTGTTAGCTGAAGCTCACAGCTCCCCATTTTCTATACATCCTGGGTCGACAAAAATGTACCATGACATCAGACAGCACTTTTGGTGGAGTGGTATGAAACAGGATGTAGCCACTTATGTCTCCAAATGTCTTACCTGCCAGCAGGTTAAGATTGAACATCAGCGATCGGGCGGTCTCCTTCAACCGTTGGATATTCCAGAGTGGAAGTGGGACAAAATCACCATGGATTTTGTTACCGGTCTTCCGCCTACCAAGAAGAAGCACGATGCGATTTGGGTCATTGTTGATCGACTCACCAAATCAGCTCATTTCTTACCGATACGCAAGGAAGATCCGGTAAGTAAACTCGCAGATACTTACAAAAGGGAGATCATGAGACTCCACGGTACTCCCTCCAGCATCGTCTCAGACAGAGATCCTCGTTTCACGTCGCGATTCTGGAAAGGTCTGCAAAAAGCTTGGGGTACACAACTTAAGCTGAGTACGGCCTTTCATCCTCAAACGGACGGACAGTCGGAGTGAACAATTCAGACATTGGAAGATATGTTAAGGTCATGTGCGTTGGAATGGACAGGTGATTGGGACGATTACATCTGTTTGGTCGAGTTTGCATACAACAACAGCTGGCACGCAAGTATCAAATGTGCTCCTTTCGAAATGTTGTATGGCAGGAAGTGTCGCGCTCCAATCTGCTGGGATCAAGTGGGAGAGCGAACACTCGAAGGACCAGAGATTATAGAAATGACCAATGAGAAGATCGAAGTAGCTAAGCAGAAGCTGCAGGAAGCACGGTCACGTCAGAAGAGTTACGCTGATAAGCATCGTAGGGACATACATTTTAATGTGGGAGACCACGTCTTCCTCAAGGTTTCGCCGGCACGTGGTGTTAAACGCTTCGGGATCAAAGGGAAACTCAGTCCTCGTTTCATCGGACCATTTGATATCATTGAACGAATCGGTGAAGTATCTTACCGATTGGCGTTACCTCCTCAGCTTTCGCACGTGCATAACGTGTTCCATGTGTCCTTACTCAGAGGGTACAGGTATCATCCCCTTCACATGGTTCAGTATCCACTGGAACAGATACGTGAAGATCTCACTTTCATAGAGGAACCCGAACGAGTTCTTGACAGGAAAGAACGAGTCATGAGAAGGAAGACGATTCCATTCGTCAAAATTCTTTGGAGGGACCATACCGAGCGGGAAGCCACTTGGGAAACAGAGGAGTCTATCCGGGCTTCTTACCCTCACTTCATATTTTGAGTTCGGGTATGTTACTTCTTTCCAGCTTACCTTATCTATAATTCGGGGACGAATTATTCTTTTTAGGGGGGAAGAATTGTAAAACCCGCATGCTTTTACCATGAATGGTGCCCTTAAGATCGTACGTCCTAGATTAAAACTTACCCTATTTAGTATTGATCACATTCATGTGCTAGTAATCAAGCAAGTGCATACGTGTATGATAAGTATCGATTACGTACGAACTCATGATAA
>JANFOE010002948.1:0-35000 GCA_025667525.1 Glebionis coronaria
TATAAAGAGATAGGTGTTTATGTCAAACATAAATGAGGTCTTGAATCGTCTAAAATTTAAAAAGTTTGTTAGTACCTCGTCGCCACTGTACTTTCTGAGAATTCTTTCATAGAAATAGAGGTACCAACGATGGAATGGAAAGAAGAGCCACGAGTTATGAATCTGAATTTCGATTTCTGGGAAACCGTTATCGATTTGAGGATAACCATCGTTAAAATAAGCACAATGAATTTTAGCTTGGCCCGCGAAACTGGGCGGGTGGTCATCTGGGAGTTCCCGAATGGCTTTAATGGCTTTCTTGTAGCTTCTTACTTGCTTAATCGACCCTTTATGAGCCGACCATGGTCGTTTCTTTTCGTGGAAACGCAAATGTCTGAATCAGCTTGCCGAGGCTCGGAGGGCAGCATTTCCCTGTACTTACAACACCCTCCTCCTTGAAGTTTGTTTTTGCGTCCGCTCAATCATTCATCATAATCTAAAAATCCCAGTTTACGTCTTGATCAGTAAGTTTGAAAACTTTAAATCCTCATTAATAAGCAATATTAGCTTCAACCCATATATTTTTTTAACCTTTTTTCGTGTGTTTAACGCCAAACATTTTTTAGTATAAAAAAACCTTGCAATTCAAATGGGTCATTTCAGTGTTGGTTCAAATGGAGTGGGTCAAGCTAAGCAAAAAAGACACAATGACACATAAGCAAATAAGAGGTTACAAAATGGGCATTATGGGTGTGTTCGGTCACGGGTCAAAACGGGTGCATTTTTCTATTTATCATGTTTTCGGTGAATATGAAAAGATGATTAATACCTAATTATAGACCGAATCCTTCATTACCACCCATCTAGCAGCTTGCTGAGTTGTCTTTGCTTTCCTGATGATGTATAGAATATTTGCATTTGCCTACACAATGCAATTTTCAACATTTACCAAAAGGACACACATACATGCAATCATTTAGATGCATAACCATATGTACCTGAGGTAGTAGGCCTTGTAGGCAGCTGGGCCATCTTTAAAAAGAACAGATAAGCTGTTGCGAATTAAGAATGTTCTCAACTGTGCCATAAGAACATTATATTAGATGAACGTAAACATGCCATTAGAAAATAAACATATACGGAGTATATATATGTGAAATCTGATCTGCAATTTACAATTTAGCATACCTTATAGGGAAATGCTAACAACAGCCCTTAGGGGTGTCGATAACAACAATTTTTCCGCAAAATATGTTATATTTAAAACATGTTCCGAAACATGCTCCGCATTTTCACTAATATAACCAATGAGAAATGTGAATTGAATTTGTGTGTGCGAAATTATAGGAAGTTGTTAGTGATTTGAATGATTTTACTTGCATTTTACATTGTCTTAACATAAAGTTTTGAAAAAGAGTTGTTAGCAAAACCCTACCTTATATGTAAGAAATTTAAGTTTGATCATTAGATTTGCATCTTCATCTGCTAAACCATACTTTCCAGATGCGTCAGTACTATCAATGAGTAAATATCAATTTAGTCTTATAAGTAAATATCGTTACTGCGATACCGTGAATCCTCTTTTCCATCTCGTACCTCTTCCATTTTGTTAATGCATTATCAATCTCGTCAGTTGAAATTCAAAAACTACTCCGATGGTAATGCTAAAAAATATTAATAACTGAACCTTGTAGATTGGCGTCTTCGAGTTTGGAGCCTACAAAAAAACATTAGTAACTGAACTTTGTATAACTAAACATTTCTGAAAGATGAGTATGAGCATACCTTCTGGCTTTACCCATACCAATATCGTCAATATTATTAGAAGGCACTAAACACCATCAGTTTCTGCACCTAAGCGCCACTGATTTCAATTACTGTACTGTAGCAATAATAAGGGAAAAGGCGCAATGTTGAGTTAGTGCTGCATTTTCCTACATCACGTAAAGAAGCAACTTCAATCACTGATGAACATACAACTTAATAAAAAGAGCAGCATTCTGAAAATGATAATTGCATCCTAGACTTCTTGCATCGGTTGAGAGTGATCAGTGCATCCTAGACTTCACTTTCATCGTAGGTATATACTCATATCTCATTATCATTCGTTTTTGAGACAAATGATACTTTTACTCACTATATACTATATCCCTACTATAATGAAAGTGAAGTCTCAGTTGATAAAAGTGGAGGATAATGATAAAAGTCTAGGATAAAAAACATATCTCGTTATCATTCGCTTTTGAGACAAATGATAATTGTTTGCTAACTTGAATACATGATTACTAATTCTGTATATTAAGATATATTGATTATTTAAGATCAGATAATATGCTCTAGGTAAATATGCTCTGGAACATGACCCTATTAAAATTAGGTTGATTTCGTTCTTGCAGACATTAGCATGTACTAAACAACTGATAAAACTACATTTTTCAAAAAACAAAGCATATTGATCTAAAGCTTGATATGCGTACATCTAGAATATAACAATTACAGTTTTACCCTGTTAAGAAAAAACATAACTAACCCACATTGGTTTAGGATGGTATTCAGATAATGGCAGGCGTTCACGGAGCCAAAAGAGCACGCAAACACGCCAAAGCATCAAGCACTGGACCATAACCACATAATCACATTCAAAATTAGCAGACTTAAAATTCTATATCCTGGTTTAAGGAAATAGAGCATGTATATATCTTCTATCAACAGATAATTGTGAATTTCATTAAAGATTACTACACCTAATTATCCAAGCACCATTAATTACAGATGAAAGTTCATCCAAGAACCATTTTTTGCAGCTTAGATTTATTTATTTTCTTCGGTTTCCATCTTGGAAGTTTCAGTCGCCGTCACAGTCCCGTTTTCTTTTGGGTTTTTTTGGTTACTTTCTTTTAATACTCAATTCGATCATAAAAAACAAAACACATAAAATTGATACCTATAAAAAGTAACATTTTTTACCTCGTATACAACCAGATCAGGATTCCCCTTAGCAGAAACCCAACATCAAAAGAAAAAAACAACAAACGACACTTAACCCGATGTAAGCTTCAATCATTCTGCAAATAAGCCTCCCAACATTCTGCAAATACAATAAACAAACATAAGTTGATATTTTTTTCAGGGAAAAGAAAATACATAATTAGGTTTTGTGGAAAAGGAGGCGTATGTATTTTATTTTTAATTTTTTAATTGTAAACCTATATTTAAGGAATAGATATGAATAACCCGTTTCCTCTTTACATAAATCATGCAGATGTATTTTAACATGTATATCTTTTATCTAATTTATTAATAAAGTTTTTCATAGGAAAACACAAACACTTAGTTAGCCTTGTTGGTAAAACTGGTTGTATTCAAATCAAAGGTCACGAGTTCGAATCTTAACATCACTCTTTAATAAAAATAATTTTTTAATTAACTACGAATTTTCAAATATTAATACATAATTTTCGAAAAAAAGTTAGTTTCTATAAATGATCCGGCTCAACCCAAGTCAAAACGCAATTTTCAAAAGGGCAGTTTTCAAAACTGCGTTTCCAAAACGCGCTTTTCATAAAACTGCGATTTCAAACGGAAAATTCGTGGAATTTGGAGATTTTCTAGCAAATACTCAAATCCTATTGGCTAAAAGATGTGACTGGGATATGACTGGGATCAAAACTGTGGTTTCAAGTCATAATTATACCTATATATAATATAGATATATATATATATATATATATATATATATATATATATATATATATATATATATATATATATATATATATATATATATATATATATATATATATATATATATATATATATACACACATACATACATATATATATATATATACATACATATATATATATATATATATATATATAGATATAGATATATATATATATATATATATATATATATATATATATATATATATATATATATATATATATATATATATATATATATATATATATACATATATACATACATATATACATACATATACATACATACATATATACATACATATATACATACATACATGCATACATATATATATATATATACATGCATATATATATATATATATATATATATATATACTAGTTGCAAAACCCGTCCGATGGACGGGTATGATTTATGATTGTCATTTAACTTTTTTTATTTAGTAAATATTTGTTTGTAAATTTATTTTTTATTAATGTTGTTTTTAATGCATTGTCAGTTGACATGATTTGTATTTTTTTTAAGTTTTTTATTTATGAAAATAAGTGTTTGTAATTTTTATTTGATAACTATTTGTTTGCTATTTAGCATATCAATGCTTTCTTAGTATATGTGTTTTTAATGTATGATGAGCCGCAATGATTTCATATATACATTGACTTTATATACCTTTTTAACCCGAACTTATGAAAACATCTCTTATGAGAGGTCTAAAAATAGGTCCAGAAAACTTGAAGAGAATGAAATGAAAATATCCAAGATCTTAGACCTCTTTACGGCACGTATTGTGTGAAGCCCATTATAAATATTTAATAAATGTATACCATAATGGAAATGGGTTACTAATTCATAAGGTGTAATACTTATTAACGTTGCATGAAAAAATTAATTCATAAAGCTTTATTATATTTTTCATAGTGAATGGCCTAAGTAATGTTATGTTATTCTTTGCCTCAATTATTTCAAAATGGTCATATTTGAAACATAAATTTTAAATTGTAAGGTAGCATCGTATGTAAATTTATAATACGAATAAAATTATTTGAAATTTGAGTTCTCGTGCAATCAAATTGATCACTTTCAGTTAGGAGATCAAAATCTCGTGTACACATAAATTATTAATATAGTAGGCTTTCAAACAATTTAAAAAACAAATACAGCCAAAGTGTGATTACTTAGAATTTCTATAAAACCAATAATTGACAAAGATGTTAGGCAAATTATAAAATAGATAATTGATTTTGAAAAAACTTGAACCGAAAACTAAACCGAATTATATCTAGCAAAATCGAAACCAAACCGAACCGAGAAAAATCAAACCAAATATGTAGTTTAGGCGTATTTTCCGTGTTTTTAACTCGAAACCAAACCCGATCAAAACCGACACAAATATACAAAACTGAAAAACTGAACCGAAATATGGTCGGTTTGGTTCGGTTCGGTTTTCGGGTTGTTTTGCTCGGCCCTAGTTTGATATCTTACTTACATCATATATCATGACCTTTAGTATCTATCTCGATAAATCTTATCAACTTTTTTTAACAAAATTTCTAACAACCTATTAAAATAAATTTTTTATTTTAAATTGAAATATCTTTTTATCTATATATTATTTTCACAATCCAAATTCATATATTTTTAAAAAATTTGTTTTTAAGGTAGCATCGTATGTAAATTTATAATACGAATACAATTATTTGAAATTTGAGTTCTCGTGCAATCAAATTATCACTTTCAGTTAGGAGATCAAAATCTCGTGTATACATAAATTATTAATATAGTAGGTTTTTAAAAAATGTAAAAAAAACAAATACAGCCAAAGTGTGATTACTTAGAATTTCTACAAAACCAATAATTGACAAAGATGTTAGCCAAATTATAAAATAGATAATCGATTTTGAAAAAACTTGAACCGAAAATGAAACCGAATTATATCTAGAAAAATCGAAACCAAACCGAACCGATAAAAATCAAACCAGATATGTAGTTTAGGCGTATTTTCCGTGTTTTTAACTCGAAACCAAACCGAGCAAAACCGACACAAATATAGAAAACTGAAACTGAACCGAAATATGGTCGGTTTGGTTCGGTTCGGTTTTCAGGTTGTTTTGCTCGGCCCTAGTTTGATATCTTCCTTACATCATATATCATGACCTTTAGTATCTATCTCGATAAATCTTATCAACTTTTTTTAACAAACTTTTTAACAACCTATTAAAATAAACTTTTTATTTTAAATTGAAATATCTTTTTATCTATTTATTATTTTCATAATCCAAATTCGTTATATTTTTAAAAGTTTTGTTTTTTAATTTAATATCTATTTCGTTAAATTTTATTAACTTTTAGTTTTTTTTAACGAATTTTTTCTTAATTTAACTTTTTTACTACTTTAAATGAATATAAATATGAACTTGATAGATAAAATAATAACATTTGTTCATTTTAAAAATCGTTACCAAATACCTGTTGTCGTATTACGCGGACTCAAAATGAATGTGCGATGTTAAATCAATAAACTAACTGTTCAAAAAAAAAATCAATAAACTAAGCTAGAATATATTTATCAGTTGCACACAAAGTGAAAAGTTGATTGACGTTTGCAAAAAACTATATTAATTTCTAGTTGTTGAGACATAAGGATAACGATATTCACTCGAACATCTTAAGTTACATCAATTACCATGGGTTAATGAATAGTCATATGTTCAAAGCTATAATAAAAAAAAATCGATCAAACTATAAGTTGTCAACAGTGGTTCTCTTTGTCATGCCCTTAAAAAGGTTCTCCCTTGATTATCATTAACAAATATTCTTTGCTATTTATTCGGTGCTACACTACTATATGAAGCATTTTAAAAATCACAAACTACTATTTGTATGTCGTCGCCCTTATTCATTGACTTTTCAGTTTTCACCTTCGATGCGGGTCCTTTTTTATTCTTCTTTGTTGATCACATTCTTTTAATTTGTCGGTACTCTATGTATTCCTCAATAGCTGTAATAGAGGTTGAGTCTGACTTAACAGTTCTGCAACACTAATAGCTTATTCACGTCCATTCATATCGACCAAATTGAATGATCATAATACAGCTGTGAAAGAAACGTACATGAATAACTTTTCTAACAAATAATAATAAGCGAAGGATAGTCACCTTCATTGTTAAAGACATAAGTCTCACATTTGTTGCTCAATAATGGTGAGGTTTTTCATGTACATACCATGTAAATAGTCTCCAAGAATACTTTGTTTTGGCCTTCATGTTATCCACCGAGAAGAACATTGACATGCATACGTATATGAACAAAAGTACATTATTTATATTGATACATAAGATAGAAATAGAGAACTTACAATCAATATCATGATTCGGGAAGTCATAATCAACAGTTGCGAAGCTTTCAAAAACAACATCATGGAAGAAGGATGATGTTCACTCTAACTATTAAATGTCTCCGATCCCCTAATGATTAAAACTAACCACAAATTCATAGAATTATTTGAAACCAACTAAGAAAATATTGTATCTCACCACTATGAGATGAGATACATTTAGGCATTTAGCGGTTCTCCAAAATTAGAAAAACAAATATAGACTAAAATATAAGAATGAAAATGAGTTCATATATTCTAAAGATGAACAAAACATGTTACTCTGATAAAGAAATTAGAGCCTATACTAATATATATCAAGCCCTTTCTATGGTTTTACCTAGTTCAACTATTCAAGTGAGTACTCAGATACAAATATTCAATGTCCCACTTTATACTTTAAACCCCCACATGCTATATTAGCCTACACAACCAATCATGGAGAGTAGCAGATAAGATGCCATATTCATTCGTCTTTTGTTAGACCTCAAGACATACTCTTAAAGACACAATTCTTCCAAAATATTTTTTTTACTGACGCAAAAAAAAGACAAATGTTGGCATCTTAAGCGAAAAAAGCTTACAATAGGTCTGCAAGCGGCATCTTAAGGAAAAAGACATGGATAAAAATAAATAGCATAATAAGCACAAACATCGTCATAAGGATCGAGAATGATAAGGATGAAAACAATGATAAAAACCAATCATCACGTCTTTGGTGCTGGATACATGAATAAACCCCTCGAAAAGGTTAGATACTACTGTCATATTTCACCTAGTTTTCTTTCAGAAGTATAATTTTGTTGTCTAAATGAACAAACCACTTAATTTTCCATTATGCTTTGATATGTAAATTTCCATTAGTATGGACCACCATGAACCCATTAACAGACTCATATATGTAGAAAGAAAAATTAAAAAGAAACCTAGTGGCAACACAACATATATACTATTTTTAGCAGAAACGTTAATCAATCCCGCCAAATATATATGTATAATGAAGTACAACAACGATAATCAATCCCGCTAGAGTGGGGTATGGAGGAGCTAGGATGTAGACAGTCACACCCTACCCCGAGCGTAGGGGGTTTACTTTGAGAAAGCCTTCTCGCAAGAGTGTGTGGTGCAGAAAATACCCGAGGTAAGATGTATAATGAGTACCTGTCAATAATATGGCCAGAACTCTCGTGCTTTTTAATAATTTCATGAGGCTCATCTAGTTTTCCTGATAGTAGGACTTAAGGAGGGTGTCTCTGTCCCATCATGACTCATAGTCTGCTCCCACATCTGAATAGCATGATCATTCCTCCGTAACTGCAAAACTATACATAAGAGAATTATATCTTGATTATATTTTTAATATACAGGAAAGCGTAAAGTCAGAATACTTTGTAAACTACTCCCTCCAACACAAATATATACAACAATCTCTTTTCTTGGATTATTGTCATCCTCTGTCTTAAACACCAACCATCTTTCAACATCTACGAAGTTTAAAAAATAGCTACTTTTTAGTTTTAACCAACAATCATAAATATCTTCTGATATCCAAACATTCAATACTAAATTAATCTTCATAAACAATCATCTATGGTAATCTTTCTTATTACAATAACACATACTGATAATTTTATATTCCATAGCAGGACATAAAAATATCCAGCAAAATACATTTCCTTTGATGGGTATTGTTCAGCGAGATCATGAAATTGGCCATGAATATCACCATACATAGTCACAAGGGTCCATACAGGCTGCATATTAAGAGAAAATCCAAAACGTAATTTAAATCAACAGCTCAGAAGAAAGCTCGTGAGTAAAACATAGCGAGAATCTTTATACAACTGTGCATTTAATTTGATAAAGTGTACAACTATCAGTCAAATGTTAAACAAATGCTTCAAGTATGATATTATTTTCAAATTAAAAAACTTACCATCATGTGCTACCACCAAAAGGAAGATCTTTATCCTTAAGGGTAGTGTAACAGGCTTGCAGAATACATTTGTATAAAAGTGCATCTACATCTTCAACTGAAAGTGTAACTTGGTCGTCAGCAAATGACCTTTTCTCTTTGATCATTTTCTCTCACCTTTAGATCACCAAAATCAGTAGTTAATTGTTGGTCGACATTTGGGTCTAATTGCATATTTGAAGATGAATCAGGATAGGTATCCTCTTGGCCATCATCTGCATTATTCTCATGATCACTTGTGGCTTCACCATAAGATTGCTGAGAGACAACCAATATATAGAGAGGGATCCCCAAACACTATGTCTTCCAGAAAACCAACATTATGAACATATCGATATTCAGCTGATTCCCTAGAGAAAATATATGAACAAAAAAATCCGTTTGTCACATAAATTTACTAAAGATTGGAAACTTAATGAGAACCTTGTATTAGTGGCAATACCAAAAAAATCTAACTATAAATGGGTCTACTTCGATTGTAAACATGGAAAAACAAATTGAGTCACCTAAAGGTTCAAAATAGGATTCGGGCAAAAAAATAGGATTCGGGCAAAAAAATACTTCTAGTGTGGGTTGATAAAGATCGGGTCTAACCACCCATAAAAAATCTATTCTGTTTTATATATTCAACTGTAGAGCTAGTAGCTACTGTTTTTTAAAACATAAAGAGTATATGATTACAAAAAAAGTAATTTATATACACAAAAGTGATCCATGATATATTGTTATACATTTTGAATACACTTTTGGTGGCTCTTGACTCATTTAAAAAGTTTGATCTCTTTTGTTTATCACAAACTTTTTAAATTCACCCATTTGACCCATTACCGGGTTAACTGTCACCCTAGTTATGTTCTATACTTACCAAAGTGCATATCTGTAGTGATGGCTTATCTTCAAATCCTTTCCACGGAGCCCAACTTTTAAACCCTCAGAGCTGCTCGAGCATGTAGACCCAACCTATATAAAAAAGCAAAACAACTTTTTACATATCTGAGCATCTATCATATCTTTGCAATTGTGAAAACAGAGACTACATAAACTGGCTGCAATTGGGGCTGGAGTACCGAGAACTATAACAACCAATGTTTCCTCTGCTGAAAATTCTAGGAGACCCTCTGCACCTATACTGATACCAGGAAACAACAAAACTGCCCCTCCAATCACATAGTGGGAAACCTCACCGCCCTTTAGAACAAAAGAAGGTAGAAGTTGAGGAACTTTCCATAGCGAATAGACTTCATTTTCATATTTAGAACATCAGGCAAAACGCCACCATATTGAATGTTTTTGGTTTTAGTTCCATTTAGTGTTTGCTCGTTTTTATAGATAACATGTTATAATAATGTCGCTTGATCTAACGGGTCTAATCGTATTCAGATTTTTCGAAATTTCATAGCATAAATATCTACCACTATTAGCTGTTTCTGCGAATCTAATTAAAATATTTTAGGGGTATACTACTTCATCAAGTGAATCGTGTCTTTCTATTTATCATCTAAGAAAACTGAAAAGAAGAAAAAAAAAGATTCTCGAAACTACCACCTTTATAATCACTCTTATATAAGTGACAAAAATATGCTATATTGCAAATACACTGTAATGCCTTACCTCACAAAAAGAATCAATAAGTCCCTTTAGTATCAAAATGACACCATAATTAACCAAGATCTACAGTTTCCAATTTATATCCATTATCTAGTGTGTGGCCTTTTTAGTCCCAGTTTCGGAGAGGGAACCTGTTGTAAGATAAGATCGTGATCAAAAAGTAAAGCCATGCTTTAGGAATTCAGAACATGAGTATATTAGCTGATGTATACTATGGTGTCATAATACTGAATAAATTTGGTAGACTTAATTCTTATTTGTTTAGATGTGCATCTTGCAATTAACAACACAAAAGGTTTGTAGTTGTTGCAAGTAAAAATTGTGGTTAGACTGAGAGTGAAATTGTGACAGATTGCAAGCATACCATAAAATATCCCTCCTATTGCTTTTCCAGCATAAGCATATGTGTATTTGATGACTGTATGATATGAGGTTCCTGGAAGTTCAAAGCCTCGTTCCTGCATAAACACATACTTATGAAACTGAAAGATTTATATTTAGACTTCAAATTTCATATTATTGAGGCAAAAAGTATACTATTAGCCAATTCTCCAATTTCTCATCACTCATTTGATTGCTTATGTTTTTTTGAAATATTAAGGGGGTTTTGGGATTGCTTATTTTTCAGTTTTTATCATGAGTTTGATTAAAACTTCAACAGCTATAGAGGGGATTGTTCTGCCTCAGTTGGACCTGCATTTTATATATTGGCAAACCATGCCAAAACAAAATAATATAAGACTAACCTGTAGTTCTTGTTTACGAAGTGCTTCCCCTTCATAGCTTCTGATTTTGATTTTCTTATATCTCTGATATAACGGAAACAACCTGCATAGAATGGAATCTTAAGATTAGTTGTCGGGTGATGCATAATAAACGTTGCACCAAAACATGCTGAAAATGATGCTTCTGGTTCTTTTATCCTGTCTTCTATTCCAGCCATGCTATTTTGACACGTTGTGCTCGTAAAAGTAATTTAAACCCGGACCTATAAGCCTTATTGGGTTCGGTTCCGGGTCAAACCGACCTACTGACATCCCTAATTGTATGCATCAAAGATGTGACATTCATAGACTACAAATTACTTCACATTAGTCAATTAATAGATCACAGATTTGTAGCGGAGGTAGTTTCTTTAACAGCACACATCTAATAATTATACATTAGGTATGTGAGAATGTGATGGTTAAAATAAATATAAAACTCTGTTTGAATTATCCCTCTACAAACAATCGTTTCAGTTTGCGTGTTGTTAGTTTCATGATCCCAACGTTGGTTGCATATTCGTGCGATCATGGCACTTCATCTGATGAACATAAGTTGTTTTAACTGACTGTAATTCCATACTCGGGTGACCAATAATCACTGGTACAAAAACCAAATTTTTTTTAGTGATTTTGTACAAAAGAAACAAAAAAATGGTTATTTGAACAAAAAAATCCACAGGTCTTACATTGTTCACATATGCACAAACCTATCCACATCAAGAGCTGATGCAATTTGCTTCTTATCTGCGCGCTTTTGAGGTGTGGTTCAATCATGTCGAGTAGCCAGTCAAACTGGGTCATTTTAAAGAACAACTCATGGCTCCCTTGATCTAACTGGTCTAATTGTATTCCAAATAGATTTTTCGAAATTTCATAGCTTAAATATCGACCACTATTAGCAGTTTCTGTGTATTTAAAGTGAACCTTTTTTATAAAGAATCTAGGGAGTATTTTAAAGACCTTCTTTATAAGCTTACGAAGTTATTGTGTTATCAACATGATACGACAATAAACTTAAAAAGCGTCTGGGCAGAGGGGCTAATACATATCAGTTTGAGGCATATTGACCACTCCCGACACCAGTAGACATACATCACAAATCCTTAATAAGCAGGTGCTACAACTGGATGTAAATAGAAAACAAAGAAATTAGTAATCACCTCATAATACGATCTTGGAGTTCAGATGCAGACTGCTGCAATCCTCTATGTTCACCTTTTCAGAGCTGGCCTCGTTCTTACTGGTTTTAATTATATCCCTGCCATGACGAGAGTTTGTACCATGCTTACTTGCATCTCTAAACTCGCCATCTCATAATCAGAGTTTGCTGCATCTTTCCTCAGGTCTTTACTTCCATTATGAAACTCTTAAAGTGTCGGATTAAGCACTTTAAAATCCGTGTTGTTCACATATTCAAATATCAGATTGGGTGTCTTAGATTGCTGATCTCTAACAATATCAGTCAGTTTTATGATATTTAGTCCACCACAAAGATTCTGTAGAATTTGAATCTCCCTCTTGATCTGCATACAATAAAACAATCTTACATGAGACCAGCTCTAACTTAGTTGGATGTTGGGTTCGGTGGCACTACACACACTCATTGGCACTTGATGGTTCCCTACACAATAAGCTTAACTTCCTCAGATTTGACTACTAAAATGCTTACTACCATTTTTTAGTTGAAAGCATGAAACTTGGCTTTAATAATGTCTTTAAGATATATATTATAGTCTCTAAGCTTTTAATTGTTTATTATGTATGTGGAGTTGATGTTGCTTCTGATGCGGTTTCCACCTTTAACTCAAGGTCTGATCTTTTAGTTAAATTTGTATAAATATCAAGCAGAATTGGCTGCTATAACTCAAATTTAAGTTGTCTGTAACTTGTTATGGAGTATTATACAAATTTTGCAGGATCTGCTTACGGAATATCCGGATATAATTTTTGAATTCTTAACATCTCATTACGTCCAGGATTACTTCTTTCTTGCGTCTTTTACCAATAATAAGCATCTTAATCAATTTACTCTATTATCATATTGTGGAAGATAATCATAACCTCGCATAGCAACAATGCCAACCCGACTAACACCAATTACTGCCACAGAAGAAAGAAAATTTCAGCTAATTAGTAAACGATACACATTTCGAAAGATTAAAATACATAATTTTAAATACATAATTGGTTATCAAATGCTAATTTTAAATACAAATAACACCTTTTATAGAAAACCTATAACTGAAGTCTACAATTCAAAATCTACGGCGTTTTCAGTGGTGCTTTTATATTTCCTAAGAAATCACAAGTATATAAAGAGTTTATGTCATTAGCCCAATCAGTATATAAAATGTACATCCTCTTTTGATTTCTCTAAAGCATAGAAACATACAACCTATTACCATGCACCAAAAGATAATTCAAATCATACTTAAAATAGTAGATGAACTAAAGCTTCAAATCATACTATTAATACCTGACGATTATAAAAATAGTCCAGAAAAGACGGAGTATCAGGATCACGCAAGGTTTTGTTACATTCAGCATGAATAAGTTTTTGATAGCAAGCTGTTCAAAAAAAATAAAAAAATTAAGTTTCTGATAGCAAATAATGTCTCACTTTCTCGATATGTAAAAGGAAATCACAGGATTTCAATTAAACAAAGAGTAAAAACTTGGACAAAGATTGCACATGGCTACACTTAATCACCTGGAATCACGTAGTATTAGAATTAAAACAAATCCATTTCAACTCTTCATAAATAAGCTTAAAAAAATTAACCTAGCTAAAGATTGTATTCCGTTCCTTCGAAACCCTAATTATCATAGATAAATGATCACACCATGAATTGAGTTCTCCACATGATCCTACTATGAATCAATGTGAAAAAAATAAATATAAGATTACCTGTTTCTCCCTTTAGACCCGTGGCTCCATTACACCCACTTGGTAACAGTGCATGAAGTAGCACAACATAAATTCTAGTTGCCCCGAACAACCGTCTGTTACTTCCTGCATTCAAGATAGTCCAAAACGATTGAGCAAGAATTATTAAACTGACAACTTTCGTATAACAATAAAAAAACTATCATCCAACAGATAAGTTTAAACGAACACCCCTTTAGCAGTACAGTAATAGTACGAAACTAAAATAAATACAACAAACAATATCATTTTGTTAAAAACTAAAATTAACTTACCTTGAAGATTAAAAATACCCAAATTACATTGCCTAGCGGGATCACCAAGTCCAACAGCTCTTTTTTACATCCGTACACCATCATCCTTCTTTCCTATCTCCCAATACACGAACCCTTCATATACCAACGCCAAAGTCGCCCGCGCGCCACCCCTTTCGAAAACAAATGCAAAGCATTGTCAACGTTCACCTTCCCAGTCCATAACGTCACCTGATTAGCTTTTTGACCAAGATCCATGAGAAAATTAACAGGCTTTATATCAAGATGCAGAAACCCTTTAGAATGAACGTACTCGATTCTATTTACCTGCAGAAAAACAATAACTCCTTATTCTTCTGTCACAAAAAAACGCTTTGCAAGAGCAACACAACATCTGTATAAATCATAGACGCACAATTACCATTTGATCAGCCAACATCAAGACCGTTCTCAACTGAAACTTTCTCCAGCAATAGACAAAGAGGTCTTCAAGACTCGGTCCTAACAAATCGAGTACTAAAATATTCTCCTCCCTGTCTACTCCCCACTATTTTATCACTGGTATACCACCTACTTTTGTAAACAAAACATTAAGATAATGCCTGGTGGCGCAGAACAATACAAAAAAATACACATACTCACTTCCTCCTTCAAGAATATTGTATAGCTTACCATTGGGTCGCATAATGCATGCATATAATTAAAAGTTTAGCTTATATAAGCCCAAATAATAATTATTTTTTTATTTCATGGGGTTCGCTTAAGTGTTTGGTCAAACAAAATACCTTACGGATCAAAATTAACATTGGTTCGAAAATAACATATAAGAAGATATGTGCACTTATCATACTTTTCATGATCCTCGTTATTCGTTAACCACGTACCCTTTTCAGAATCGCCTCATTCGATCTTAACTTTGTATCCCAATGCATTATGTGCATAAACATTCGTAATCAAAAATCAACAACCAATATTTTAAAGCTACAAACAGAGGACAGTTTACCTGACTGTGATCGGAAGCACGGGTTTGTCTTCCAGGAATCTGATCAAGACCTCCCATGCTCGGTTAATGGAATCCGTGCTGCAAGAATTCACCACCAAAGTCACAGTAAGATGTGAGACGTGTAATGAACTTAGTTTAATGATACATATCAGGGTACTTGAATGCATATAGAAACTTGAGAAAAAAAAACACATTGATGGAGAGCATAAACAAAAAAGAAATTAAAATCAAAACATACCTTACGATTGCTGATAGCTATCTTTAAATAATTAATCCGTCAAATCAAACCTACAAAATCCAGAAACCTTATTAATTATGATCACACGAACATGATTATGTGATTAAGTCACTGAAAATCATATTAGTTATGATCTTTGGTTAGTATCATCAACACCCTAATTTAAATCCCAGGTCGAGAGATTAGATGTGGGAAAAAGCAACAAAAATCGCATAATCATAAATTTAAATTGAAACAAAACAATTGTAATTTACACATAATTAAAAAACCTAATTATATAAATTAAAATTCATACCTCCTTTAAAATTTATGAATCTGATATTGATTTATTTGTATTACACCTGAAAATTGATTTATTTGTATTACACCTGAAATCATGATATTAGGGTTCAGTGTATGATCTCAGTCAAGGTTTAATTAACAATAGCATAACTAATAAAAAGAAAAGTCGATTAACAATACCTGGCTGTTTTCAGTGGCGTACGTTCGTATGGTTTTCTTTTTAAGAATCTGATACTTTTTGATGAACGATAGAATGGATCGATTAATTTGTGCATGTTTACTTTAGGGTTTTGAAGGATAAGATATATCAAACGGGAGTCGTGACATTAAGCCCATAACGTAAGCCCATATGCTGACTGGGATTAGTGCCCTGATTGATGACGTGGCATATCCCTCCAGTTATATATAATGTAAAGATATATATATATATATATATATATATATATATATATATATATATATATATATATATATATATATATATATATATATATATATATATATATATATATATATATATATATATATATATATATATATATATATATATATATAGAGTGAGGTTATTCTAAAACATATCTTATAATAAAATAAATAGGGTGAAATCTTAGCCCTTGGATCAATACTATCAAAATTGATCAAAAATTAAAGAAAAAGATGGTGTCTTTTTATAAACTATCAAACTTTAGGGTATCTTTTCTAAAATCTAAATTTGTTTTACATAAAACTCATCCCCGTCATTAATTTAACACTCTGGATCTCACTTTCTCTCTCTAAAAATACTTTATCTCACTAAAGCTTCACACACATCTAAATATCACGATCTATTCATCTTTTCAACATCAAATACAATCGAATAATCGTTTTATCATCGCATCACGATCGATTATCACGATCCAGTAATATTTTTGTCGTCGAATCCCGATCGCTTATCACGATCGATACCCACGACATCGTAAGTTTATTTGTAACCTATATCTTGTTACTTAATCGACTTACTAATTTTGATTTCAAGAATCTAGCTTTATTTACGATTTGAAGTTTTTATGTTTAAGAAAGTTGCATACAAGGTGTTTGCTAAAATGTCTCAACTAGACTTTACAAATGTGTTTTGGTAAAATTATAACTGTAATGTAGTATGATTTTGTGTGATGTACTAGAAAGTGATCAGAGATGCAGTAGGATTGTGTGTGGTAGAGTGGAACATGTACTAAGATGCATTATAGTTATTTCTACTGCATTACAGTTCAAATTTTAATGCACTGTAATGCAGTAGGTCACTTGCATTGTTCTTTCTACTACATTACAGTTTAATTTTAATGCACTGTAATGCAGTAGGTTACTTGCATTGTTCTTTCTACTGCATTACAGTTTAAATTTTAATGCACTGCAATGCAGTAGGTTACTTGCATTGTTCTTTCTACTGCATTACAGTTTAATTTTAATACATTGTAATGCGGTAGGTTACTTCCATTGTTCATATGCATGATTTACTGCATTATAACTTTATTTCTACTACATTAAAGTTTAAATTTTAATGCATCGTAATGCAGTAAGTTACATGGGTTGTTCATATGCATGATTTACTACATTACAGTCTTGTTTCTACTGCATTATAGTTTAAATTTTAATGCATTGTAGTGCAGTAGGTTACTTGCAATGTTCTTTCTACTGCATCACAATTTAATTTTAAGGCATTGTAATGGAGTAGGTTACTTACATTCTTCATATGCATGATTTACTGCATTAAAAATTTATTTCTACTACATTAAGGTTTAAATTCGAAACACAGTAGGTTACTCGTGTTATTCATATGCATTATTTACTACATTACAGCTTTATTTCTACTACATTACAACTTTATTTCAACTGTATGATAGTTTTAAATTCTAATGCATCACATAATATATATTAATACTTTCATATATAATTCTTGAACTATTCTACAGGTAAAAAGGCACAGGAAAAATAACCCAAGGGACAAAGGAAGATGCATTTAACAAGCTGCAAAAAAACGATAAGTGACAAAGCAGAAGACAATGCAAGGTGCATTTAACAAGCCACAAATACTAGATTGCATCCTCTAATACCAATGATACACTCCAATTCAAAGACAGTGTGGCACAAAGAAGCATAGAACGCGTAACAAGGGTTATTGGAGGATACTCGTGGATCATTTGAAAATATTGTTTAAATTTTATTTTTTAATACTTTGGAATACTTAATGTCTACACAATATTATACATTTTGATGATGACAGTGTTTGTTCGTACTCATATTTTATATTCAACTACATTTTTTCTTTCATTCTACTGTATTATAGTTATATTCTATTGCACTACATTAATATTCTACTGCATTGCAGTCATACATTAAGCATCACAATATATTTTGTTAATGCATTAAAGTTATAAAGTAAGTACATCTCAGTTTAAAAAAGTTAATGCATTAAAATGTATCTTAATGCATTACACTTAAAATTAGTACATCTCACTTCAAATTCTATTACCCGAGTGTATAACAGTAAAAATAAAAGAAAAAAGTAGAAAAGACTATTCATTTTCGATGTTGTAGATTCTTTTAAACGAGCTCTCTTTGGCAAATCTTTTTTCTTTTCTTAGATTTCTTTGATGTTGGTAATAATTTGAAGTCTTGGAATTGTGACATCCTTTCTCTCCACAAACGAACAAACGAACAAGCCATTCTCTTCGATAGTCCTTCAACTCTTGGTCTAAACCTTGAAAAGTATCTAGAACGTTTAGTAGTAATAACGATGTAATGCAGTAAAAATAACGTTTAGTGTTAATCCTACTCAATCACAGTTATAGTTTTACCAAATCACATGCATAGTATTAGTTTACTCCATCATAATATGAATTCTACTCAATCATAGTGTTAATCCTACTCAATCACAGTTATAATTTTACCAAATCACATGCATAGTATTAGTTTACTCCATCATAATATGAGTTGTACTCAATCATAGTGTTAATCCTACTCAATCACAGTTATAATTTACCAAATCACATGCATAGTATTACTTTACTCCATCAAATCATAGTGTTAATCCTACTCAACCACAGTTATAATTTTACCAAATCACATGCGTAGTATTACTTTAATCCATCATAATATGAATTCTACTCAATCATAGTGTTAATCCTACTCAATCATAGTTATAGTTTTACCAAATCACATGCATAGTATTACTTTACTCCATCATAATATGAATTCTACTCAATCATAGTGTTAATCCTACTCAATCACAGTTATAGTTTTACCAAATCACATGCATAGTATTAGTTTACTCCATCATAATATGAATTCTACTCACTCATAGTGTTAATCCTACTCAATCACAGTATTAATTTTACCAAATCACATGCATAGTATTAGTTTACTCCATCATAATATGAATTCTACTCAATCGCAGTGTTAATCCTACTCAATCACAGTTATAATTTTACCAAATTACATGTATAGTATTAGTTTACTCCATCATAATATGAATTCTATTCAATCATAGTGTTAATCCTACTCCATTACAGATCTAGTTTTACCAAATCACATGAAAAATCTATCACTTTTACTTATTTCTAAACAAAATGCAAATACTAATATATCATAACTCATGCATATGAACATCAACAAAGATCAATGAGCATCATGGTTCAACTTCTACCAAATCACACGCATATAATCACTTTTATTCATTTATATAAAACAATAAACACCAATAAAACCTAACTCATGCATACGCACATCAACAAATATCCTACAACATCACAGTGCAATTTCTACCAAATCACATACATATTCAGTCACTTTTACTTAGTTTCGATAAAATAAAAAACACTAATAAATCGTAACTCATTCATATGAACAATAGAAAATATCCTACCACATCACAATGTAATTTCTACCATATCACAGGCATACTTTATAACTTTTACAAATAACTTTTACTGCATTACTGTTACCTTCTACTACATTACTTTATATCATACAACATCATAAATCAAATTCTACCAAATCACATGCATACTCATTCACTTTTATTCATTTTTTGACAAACAACAAACACTAAAAAAACAACTTATGCATATGAACATCACCAAAAGACCCTAGAGCATCACAGTACAACTTCTACCAAATCACTTTTACCAAATCACAATACATCCTACAACATCCTAAATCAAATTCTATCAAATTACATGGAGATATTACAACAAACACCTTGTGTGCATGTTTTATATACACTTTCATTTGCCTTTTTTCTCAAACACACACTAAATCACCATATTAAATTGAATTACATGCGTATGAACAGTAGCAAAGATCCTACAACATAATAGTGCAATTTCTACCAAATGACGGGCATACTTTATCACTTTTACTCAATTTTAGAAACATGTCAAACACAATTATGGCCTAACTCATGCCTGTAAACATCAACATACATTTATATGAACATCACCATCAACATACTTTATCATATATAAACTTCTACCAAATCACATGCATACTCATTAACTTTTATTTATTTTTTGACAAACAACAAACACTAAAAAAATAACTTATGCATATGAACATCACCAAAAGACCCTAGAGCATCACTGTACAACTTCTACCAAATCAATTTTACCAAATCACAATACATCCTACAACATCATAAATAAGATTCTACCAAATTCCATGTAAACATTACAACAAACACCTTGTGTGCATGTTTTATATACACTATCATTTGCATTTTTTCTCAAACACATACTGAATCACCATATTAAATTAAATTACATGCGTATGAACGGTAGCAAAGATCCTACAACATAATAGTACAATTTATACCAAATCACAGGCATACTTTATCACTTTTACTCAATTTCATAAACATGTCAAACACAATTATAGCCTAACTCATGCCTGTGAACATCAACATACATCCTACAACTTCATAAATAAAATTCTACCAAATCACATGCATACTCATTCACTTTTATTCATTTTTTGACAAACAACAAACACTAAAAAACAACTTTTGCATATGAACATCACCAAAAGACCCTAGAGCATCACAGTACAACTTCTACCAAATCACTTTTACCAAATCACAATACATCCTACAATATCATAAATCAAATTCTACCAAATTACATGTAGACATTACAACAAACACCTTGTGTGCATGTTTTATATACACTTTCATTTGCCTTTTTTCTCAAACACACACTGAATCACCATATTAAATCAACTAAAGGATGAACTAGTTATATGAAAAAAATACAAGATCAAGATCTTACTATGATTATTCGTAAAGGATGAACTATTTGTTGATGATGAAATCTAGTTAGTGGATGACGAACACTTATAATTCGTTGATGATGAACAATCAAGTGATATATCAAAAATCGATCTATAGTATCGATGGAATTAGAGGATAATAAGGTCGATAATGGTGGAGAGTAAGGTGGAGAAGATGGTGGTGACGGTGATTACAGTTATGGTGGTGTCGGCGGTTATGGTTATGGGGGGGACGGTGGTTGCAGTTATGGTGGTTAGAATTAGGGTGAATTACGACTGGTTATTGTTTACGAGAGAAAAAAAAAAGAGTATTTTTAGATTTCAATAAAGTTTCTAAAACTTCCCCTAAAGTTTCTAAAATTACAAACATACACCATTTGTTTTTTTAGAAAAAAGGGGGACACATGGCAGCCTGTGGTTCCACCTCATTTATTTTATTATAAATATTGTTTTATTTTACCTCAACTATATATATATATATATATATATATATATATATATATATATATATATATATATATATATATATATATATATATAGAGAGAGAGAGAGAGAGAGAGAGAGATGGGATCAATAGAAAACTTTATTTAAATAGAAAACTTAGAAAACCTTTTCTTAACCCTTGGATCAAGGCTTATTTCCCTTCCTTTTTTCGCACCAAACTACAGGGGCCTTCTTGTCATTTCTTTTATTTTTCAGGGGCTATTTTTGTCAAAACTTCATTCTCATCATATAAAAAGCTTATTGTTTTAACTTTTTTTACTTTCCTTTTCTCTCCACACGACACTCCAGTGCTTATCATCAACCATTCCATTTTGTAGATTAATCATCTGATAACAAGTTTTGAAATTGATGATCAAAGTAAGTTATCATCTGTTTTCGATTATATATGTTGTTAGTGTTTTACTTGTACGAATCTTTGTTCATATTAATTAGGGTTTTGATTTTTTGAATTTTGATTGGGTAATCATCATTTTTGTTTTATAGATGAATCGATTTTGATAGGGTTTTGACAAGATGTAGTTTATATATTAGTTATTTGAAGTCGATTTGATGAAAAAAATAATTGTAAAATGTGTTTATAAAACTGCACACAAGGTGTTTGATAAAATGACTCAATGTTATTTTATACATGTGATGCTCTTATTTTTAAATATCCTGGCTACTTGTTTCTGAACCAAGCCTATTCTCAGTTTCTCACTTGGACCAGGTGGTCATTTGTGAGACTTATGTGGAAGTGTTTACCACTATCTTCATAATATGGAGGTTCAAATCTTTCCCTTTTATAAACGTTGATATGGGTTTAACTTAATATAAGATTTTTTTATTTGAATTTTGGTTGTTAATTTGGGAGGCTAGTACTGATGTTATGATTTTATATTTTTAAACCCATATTAAGGTAAAAGAAGATTATTAAGAGATTATGTTGAAAAGGTGCAGAAAGATTGAGTGTGAATATGATATGTTTATTGGTTGATTGGTTCGCCAAAGTTTTAGATGAATAAAACCTACTTCCTAAGTCTTTGTATCTCACCGTTTCATACATTGACCGACATATGTATCTAAACGCGCTTAACAGAAAAAGACTTCAACTTCTTGGTGTTTCCTCAATGCCCATTGTGTCGTAAGTGTTAAAATTCAGTTGTTGTATTGAATTGTTTTAGCTCTATAGTTTGATTCTCTTTTAGTAATATAATTGTTAAAATTCAGTTGTTGTATTGAATTGTTTTAGCTCTATAGTTTGATTATCTTTTAGTAATATAATTGTGTATTATCATGTACAGAAAGTATGAAGAAATTAGTCCTCCAAATACAAAAGATTTACGTGACATAATGATAATACGCACACGAAGCAAGAAGCAGTGAAGATGGAAGCTGAGGTGCTGAAAATGCCCAAATTTGAAATGAGAAATCCCACAACTAAAACGTTTCTTGGAAGATTTATTAGAATCGCACAAGATTCTGATGTAAGAGCTTACTCTAATTATTGGATCGTTACTTGTTATTTGATATGAAAATATCATTCATGTGTTGTTTTGAATTTTTGTAGACACCCAATATGCAGTGGGAGTTATTGAGTTATTATTTAGAGGAAATAAACTTGTTAGAATACAGTTGCATCAAGTGTTTACCTTCAGTGGTGGCTGCATCTGTTACGTTTCTTGCAAGATTATCCTCAAACCAAAGTCACATCCATGGGTAACAATAATACTATTTTTTAAGTATGCGCGATACCTTTTCTATAAGTACAAAAATGCAACGGGATTCATATGCATTATTTATATTGGTTTTACACAACGCAGCCTTAGAACATCTCTCAGGATATAAGCCCTCAAATTTAAAAGAATGTGCGCACATATTACATGATTTGCAATCAAGTAGAAGAGCTGTGAACTTTGGTATCAATTAGAGAAAAATACAACCATCATAAGGTTTGTGTTATATTATTTTTATAATTCATTTGCACGGTTTTTGTTACCATGGCTAAAAGATCTGAGCAAGTTTTTTATTTTTTTTGACAGTTCAGATTTGTGCCACAATTGTCGTCTCCTTTAGTGATCCCAAATTATTTCTTTAATGGCATTTAAAGGTCGTACTTTGTGGTATGGGATAAAGGAAGATTCATGTTTAAATATAGACAGGCCCAAATCTATGGAATGAACATAAACTCTTTTACCGAACAAGCCAATTGTTCCAACAATAGAACACACTTACAGATAAATATAACAAGGCGGACGGTCGTGTAATAGGAACTCTACATTATACCGCTTGCTGATTCTTTGCCTATGTCCTAGACTAATTTATTATTTATTTTCTGAGGTATGATGCACTATTTTTATAAAAACGGATGCCATTTTTTAATTGTCTGCGAGTTTGCTGCTGATCTTTTGTGGTATTTTAGTGTTGCTTTTTATGGGTATAAGTTATTTTTTACTGCTGATGTTTGCAGGTGTGCCATCTCAGTTTAGATCATGAAATAAAGTTGCGTTTGGCTGCTGTTTTAAGTGGTACTTAATGGGTGTCTGATATTTAATGATTTTAATCAGTTTAAAGAAACTCCCTTCTGAATCTCATGCTCCTGTTCATATTCCTACAATCAATTATTTAATAACTTTGATGTCGTACAAGTTTTATGTTCACAATTCTAGTGTAACTTGGAGGGTATAGTATGTAACCATTTGGAAGGTTTTACATACTTGTACTATTCTGGAAGATGCGATTAGGTTCGGTGTTTTTAGCTTACTACGAGATGTAAGAAAATGAGGATATCATGTACCCATCAATCTAGTCAGCAGATATCTTCAAGGAACAATGCAGTCCGACACTAACTAACTACAGGGTATGATCTTCATTATGTTTCTAATTCTACAAACTTTATGATTTTAGAATTTTGGAAAGATTGGGTTACTTTGGTATTTACCCTTTGTTACAGGTGTTTCTTTCCATCTGATCCTTGTTGATGGACCAATCCCAGATGGTCCTTTAGTGCCATAAATCGCTAAGACTAATAAGTCCAAATACGAAGCCACTACACGTAGCTTGACGCAGAAGTATGCCATGGGCTGATCAGAGTGTTTTCGAAGTAAGTTGCATCAAAATTCAAGTTTTGGTACTTCAATTGTACTTTTGGTGTTTCAGATTTGTTTGTTTTACTCTGCTAATCTTGAAAGCAGTTTTTTGTGTCTGCACTAGGATTATTAACCTGGTTGATAACATCGAGAAAGGGTAGTCAAAATATAGGACATAAATTACTTGTGTGAAAGTGTTTCATTTCAGAGTGTTTCAAATAAGTAATCACCAGTGAGTAGCAAATTTTGCCAATTTGAGCTATTGGCAGTTGTAGTCGGGAAGTTATTGCAAGTGAGCGAAAGTTATACTTCAAAAATATTATTCCCTAGTAAGATAAACAAAAATAAATACTACAATAATACGACTATGTGAAGTCTGTTATAGAAGTTATTAGGCTAGTATGCATATCGTTTCATGATTATCAGAGATAATTTACTAATAGCATAAGTAATTGGGATAGTCAACAAGAATATTCATTTACCTAGTTTTAGTCACGGATGCATTATTGGCGGGAAAGTTCCTACATGTTATGAGATTTCAAAGTAGATCATCAAACTTTTTCAAACTGTTGCAGAAACAATCAACAACAGTGATGTTAGGGACCTCCATAAACAGTTATACTTATGTTATAAAAGTTGCAAATATAATCTCCAAGAGCTACTCGTGTACTTATTCACCGGGTTAATCCCTTTACCCAAAAGAAAAGAGTTATTGTGTACTTCTACAGGTTGGGAGACAGTTCGCAATTTAGTGGCAAGGCGTATATACGCTGATCACATCCCCTTCATTCCTTTCATCACGATAGCAGGTATGAAAATGATGCAAGTAGTTGAATACATCAGGTATGAAAATGTTAATAAGACCAGCCGCCTCATTTGAACAAATTCATAATGTAGCATCGTTAGCAGCAGCCCAATAGGAACAACATGTGGATACATCATGGGCTGACAACTCCTTAATGTGTATTAACGGCTCACAGCCTGGGCTAGGTGGTGGTGGTTATGTTTTCCAGTGATAAGATAGACTTTTTTTTACCGTGAACCACCCCATAGAGAATCACTTATCACATACTTATGAGAAATCCAATTTCATTTAAACAGAAGTTTTCAGAACTGATTGTGGGAGTCAATGGAGCTGCAATTCAGAAACTTCAAGACGAAATCAATGATTGCAAGTGTATTCTTGAGTCTGATGTTTGCTTTAATAAGCCAAAAGAGGTACGTGACTTTGAAAGCTCATTATGATAGTTTTTTTCTTCATGCAGTTAACATTTTAATAAGCTAGAATATGATAATAATCACGAGAAGCTTTAAAAATGGTATGTCAGTTGTAATGGCAAAATGATGTTTTTCTTCATGCATTTATAAACGAATAGATGGTCAAACTAACAAAAGTCAACTTGCATCAAACAGGGAATTGGGCCCAACCGAAGTGACACGAAAGTCAAGAAACTACTCAAGTGATGAATTTTAACAAGCACCTAATAGGACAAAAAAGTGAAGCTGATCTAAGAGATGAAGATGAACCAGAGTTGAAAATGAATAGATGACGGGGAAGCAGGCGATTAGTTTCATCATATGATTTGGATCGTGGTTACAAATTATTCTCTTTTTTGTTTCTGAATAAAGACTCTAACGAGTGATATAACTGAATGTAATGCAATGTTATTTTGATGTTTAGAACTTATTGTCTAAGCACTAATTGGTATTTAAGATCCTAGATCATAGTTCAATACAAATGTTGAACTTAAAGGATGATCTGATTAAATGTACTTATGGAATAGCAATCTGCCATACTGATGTCCTGATTTATTTATTGTGATACCTTAATTTATACAATGTGATTCCTCTTTTTTAAGCACAAAATGCTTCACAGTTTTAACTAGTCAAATAAAGTGGACGATATGCAGAACATTGTACCAAAATAAATCTAGCAGTCTAATAGAACAATATTCACACTAAAGGTTGGGTCCTCTACATATCATTAAATTATCAATTGTATATTACATAATCTTAATTTAATGCCAACAATCATAGCCGGATATTACACAACACAATTTCGGGAAAAGAACAAAAGGAAACATGCTTTGACCGAAAAGGTCATATAGTTTAGGAAGCAAGAGACCGACATTTACTCCCTTTGCCCATGCTCGAGGTACAGCCACTGCTAATATCTGAGTTACACAACCGAACTTGTCCCTCCTGCTACTACTTCACGGCATATTGTCATTAGGCATAAACCTTGGTAACTGATGCATCACACCATCAGAGTTATTGAAATCCTAGTGATACAGAAGATACCAACTATAGCTATGTATGATTACAAACCTTGTGATGTTGTGAAGTTGCCCAATTCTCTAGAAAAAGCTTAAAGGCCGAATTTAGAAATGAACTGCACTTGAACAAATAGATTCCCTTTATATAAAAAACAGATGTCGTTTATATAATAAAAAATGCCTTATGCCTTAAACTATTTTCAAACAGATGGTACTTTCCCCTTCACAAGTTTATATACTAAGAAGTTAATATAATCACCAATCCGACACATTAACTATGAAGTATGGGAATAAAAAACATAAATAATCACTTATCTATTTGTTGCATCAGGTGATTCTTGTCCCCGCAAACCTACAAACGGAAGATATCCCTATCTAATAGTAAATAAGCCACTAGTGACGAGTTACCATTACTACACAAAGAACATAAAAGTCAATTTCACACAAAACGAATAAAATGCACAAAAATGTATTATGGCCTGTAATATTATAAGGAATGTACTTCAAGTCAGCCCAAGCATGCATAGCCCCACTTGAATATTCGAGTACCAAAATTTATTAATTTCAAGAGCTTCTACTAAGTGCAAAAGATCTGTAGCTGATGACTGAAGATACCTATTTGGGTGTAGCTCACTTTCCCAGACCCGCAACAATGAAACAACCTACACAATACTTAAACTAAATTCAAATTTACCTTTTTATCAAGATCGATAGCTTTGGTACAATCTGCTTCATCTTAAATGAAACTGATTGAAAATAACTCATAAATACGCTTGAAGCCCTCAAGAAGATACTGATCTGCAACACTAATAAGTTCTTGGACAGTTTCCAATTTCACATCTACAGACCCGGTACATATGAGTCTGTAATCGATGTAGTGCGGGGCGATATTAGATTACACAAACCAGCATACTCTCGTTGTAATAAAACAAAAAGGAAATTATATATCACCGTACCTCACCATTAATTCAAAGATATCATAATAAAAATATAAAACAAATGCCCTAATAAAATATAAAACCGATGCCGTAATAGAATAATAAAACCGATGCCGTAATAAATTAATATAACCGATGCCGTAATAAAATAATAAAACCGATGCCCTAATATAACCTCCATACAAAACACATAAATTGCCTTAATACATTATTTTTTTCATTCATTGTCTGTAATATATACTTATTGAGACTTATAGAAGACACCCAATTTGAAGATGCAATGAACCAGGCAACTTAATAAATATTATATAACAGACCCAAACTAAGGTCAGTAGTAACATGTGCATAAAGCACCAAACTAAGGTCAGTTAATTTCTTTGTTGTAAAATTATAAGTAAAAGTCAAATTTTATTACTAACATCTCATGTGCCTTGTTATCTGATGAGAATCAACCACATAAATGGTGCAGTTGGCCCACCCACACCATGTCCACGGAACCAAAAGGGCCAAATTGATGGAAGGGTCAAATAATTCAAATGCGGTGATTCAAGTTTATGATTCATTAAACTAATCAACATTAAAATATGCATAAATGATCAAGATAGGCAACAGACAGTAAAAGCACGAGAAAGAATTAACCTTAAACACAAGTGACAAATTACACAGTATATAGTTTGTTATACATGCAAAGCAAAAACCGCTATAGATAAGCAATAAAGTAATTCAACTGACCTGATCATGACTCTAAAGTAAGGGAATTGCGTCATTAGCATAATTTCCAATCAAACTACGATTAAAAGAGGCTGATATGGGTAATTCTATAAGAAGTGTGTATGTGTTTGTTTTCATGTTACTTTAATCAACTATAAGGCTTCGGGGAACAGAGTTAAAAAAAGTTCTTGGAGCATCCGCATTTGAAGATCATTTTCCAAACAAAGTGTTCATTCTCATTGGTTTTCTTCCTTCCTAAACCCATCACTCCCACCTCCCTTTCTTCCAAATACTTCACATCATGTCAAAATATAAAACAATCACTTTTTGCGTTTAAAGTATGAACTAATGCATGTGAATGAACATTTGTGTACCTCTTGTGGGGAGGTTAACTCACTAACTTCGTCTCCTAGAGAAGCTATATCTATAACCATAAATCCTTCTGTTCGATCAACATTTGTGTATCCAAATCGAACAGTTTCTACACGTGTATCATAATATAAAACAGATTAACTCCAAAAAAATGAATTTCATAACTAACTAGAATTTCCCAAAAAAAAAATGAGATGTGTAAGTTGTAGAACAAATACTATTTTTCAAAAACTAAGCACGCCATAAAAAGCAAGCAAGAAACGATGCCTTTAAACACGCATACACCCTTAATACGCAGATGCCGTTAAAAAATCAAACATATGCCGTTAAAAATAATCAAATTGATGTCGTTAAAACAATCAAACCCATGCCGTTAAAATAATCTCACTTAGATCAATACGAGTAGTTTTTAGACACCAAATTGATACCTTAATTTTTAACAAACAGATGCATACAGTTCATACTCAGTCTCAAACATGAACTTACATTAGGTAAAATTAGATAACTTAAATACCAGGGCTGCAACATACGTGATAATGTTCATTTATCAAATCTCTATTTTGAACAATATCAATTATTTATCCAATTAGGTCTTGATGGTTTAAAAAGTTACAGAAATCTTTACCATTGCTTCTGAGATTTTTTCTCCTGCATATTGTAAGATCAAATGATGGTAATAAAGTGGAAAACAAGAGATGATTTCACAAGTAAAAACAACAGCTGGTTAAACATGACAACGGTTAAGCAGATCAATTTTCATAGTGATGCATGTAAATAACATAAAAACAAAAAGTTTGTAACTGAAAACATACATTTTTTGATAGATTTGATTCGATTTCAGTGTCTTGTGGCATAGGATGGATAGTCTTCCGTGCTATCTATGTGGTTTAAGAGTCTCCGGTGACGGTGTAGATTATTGTAACGATAATGGAGTGATGGAAATGATGTTGGAAAAGGAGATGGTGGCTGCGATGGAGATGACGGCTGCGATAGTGGTGGCATGGATGGAGATGGCGGAAAAAGTGGTGGAAGCAATGGAGATGGCGGAGATAGTGGTGGCAACGATGAAGATGAGGCGGAGGTAATGGTGGCAGCGATGGAGATGGTGCCGGCCTAGTGGTGGCGACGATGGAGATGGAAATAGAGATGTGTGGATCGGGTTTAGGTGTTAATAAGAATAAGAATGTGAAACTGGCAATTCTAATCCCTATGCTTTTAGTTAATGTACATTTTTTACCCTCCGTTTCTAAATGTTGCAAAAACTACCTTATATGTTTGTTTTCTAAGTTTTCTATCAAAACAAGGTTTTCTCTAGAACCCATCTATATATATATATATATATATATATATATATATATATATATATATATATATATATATATATATATATATATATATATATATATATATATATATATATATATATATATATATATATATATATATATATATATATATATATATATATATATATATATATATATATATATATATATATATATATATATATATATATATATATATATATATATATATATATATATATATATATATATATATATATATATATATATATATATATATATATATATATATATATATATATATATATATATATATATATATATATATATATATATATATATATATATATATATATATATATATATATATATATTTGTGTTCAAGTGGTAAACACCTTAAAATAAGTTATAATAACCACCATTAAAGAGTTGACATGTGGCATTTTGTGCCTACATGTAAATATTAACAATTTATATTAATACTAAATTACTAACTATATTAAAAGGGCACTAGAGTAATTTGTCACTACCCTAAATAATCTCAACTTACAATTCTCACACGCATTTTCTTCCACCTAAAATTTGCAGTGCCACCATTTCCTCAAAAAAATATTATTTTTCTTTATAGATCTCGCCGATATAGTTCGGATATTATCTCACAACATCTTCAAAGACTCCTAATGACCATCTTCTCTCTTTGCAAATCTTGAGGTATCAATTCTTTAATATTTTTCTTTGTATATCTTGAGGTATCAATTCTTTAATATTTTAATGTTTCATATTTCATGTATCCGCGTGTGTAAGTTTTCGTGTAGCAAATATGGATCGAGGATCTAACCATTTTGTATCAAAATTTTAGCAGATGTGGGTCAGTTATCTTAGTGGTACTGGTGATTAGGAGATAAATATATAATAAGAATAAAGATCCTACTATCTTTTCAGGGTAAGCATTTTTTGATTTAGTCATTTTTTTTATTAATCTTTGTATCATTGTTTAGGATTGAATGTATTGTAACTGATGTCCAAATATGAAGCTATGTACCAAACTACCACTACTTTATGTTCTTACAAAAATTCTCATTCACGTGTATATAAACTTTGCACATCTATTCTTTTCATTAAAACCTTATGCTGTCGTAGATTTTCGTGTACCGATCTCGCATCTTCATGTAACCAGCAGCTATATCTCTCGCTAGTATCTCCTGTATGTTCTTTAGAATCAACAACCATCACAAACGTTCTTTTTTAGATTTAATGTCGACAAAATCCGATCTAAGTTTTTATGGTGCCACCGCTATCCTGTTATTTTTGATGTTAGATCTGAATCGATCTATCCAGATAATTAAATCCCGTATGTGTGTTTCGACAACAACCACAGTTGTCATGGCGTGTATCATGGCTGTCATTTGTGTTCATGCGATTAAAGATTGAGTTGACGTACGTATTAGTCATATGCAATATTTCCATTATTAGTAGTGTGATCCATCAATTTTGTAAAAATGATTTATCAAAGACGTGTGTAAAAAAGATTCATTAAACACGTCTTGTATCACCATTTGAACAAACATTGTAATTTTGTGTATTCATGTTTCCATTTTTTGTTTTTGAATTTTTGGAATGGACTTGACCATAATTCTAATTTTGCATATATTCGTATTAATTTATACTTTTGTATCACTCATAACTGGAATGTAGAATTCTAATAAGTTATTGTTTTATGTAAATGTTTAAGCGAAAAATTATTCACTGTAATGTGTCAATTCGTTTACGAATTAAATAGTCAAATAAAATGTCATAAGAGAAAATATGTGACGAAAAGCTGCAATCGGTGCTTAAAATAAGAAAAATAGCTCATTGTAAAAAGTTCACATAAATCATAATATAACGTTAATACTTAATAGTAATACACTTGCTATAGTTTATGAATTTATAAGCAAAAATTAAATATTACAGTAGCGTTTAACATGTACCGTCCGTTTTGCCACCTCAAACTTTGATTTTAATTTAAATATAAATTTATTAAATAAAAATGTAACATTTGTTCGCCAAAAAAATTTTTACCGAATGTCCGCTAGCACATTTCATGAGTACCATGCTAGTTATTTTATAAATTGTATATTAGAATATTAATTAGTGACTTGTTGCGTATAGATTTTTGTGCTATCATTGTTACTTTGTTAGTGTGTCACAAATATAAACAAAACCAAATTAAAAAATAAATGTGCCACTAATTTATAAAAGAAATGTGTCGCTATAGTTTCATAGAAATATACTTGTAGAGTTGTAGAAAGAAATATGTGTCTCTAATAATGTGTCACAAGAATATAAAAAACAAATAAAAATAACCGTGTGCCATTAATATATACCGTAAGAATAAGGAATGTTATTATAACAAGTTAAAAAAGAAATAATGTGTCACCAATAATATACGAGAAAACATGTATCATTTGAAAAGTACAAGTTTATATAATAAGGGAAACGATTAACGTCATAATATATAGTAGTAAAAAAAGAACAAGAGTTATGTTGGATTAATAGCAAAATTAGGTATTGTGATTCACGATGTTAATACAATGAATGTTCATATGGATTTAGCGAAAGTACCATTAATCATTTGTTTATTTGCATAAATGATACAGTACTATTATACACATAATTAAATGGATACATAATGCCATTACTTTTATATTTAATTACAATAATGCCATTTTTGTAATTTAACATGATCTTGACTCATCATGATAATCCAATGGTCTAAAGGTATGCCTATTATAATCTACTTTAAGATTATATACCACAATAACGCCTCTATATATATATATATATATATATATATATATATATATATATATATATATATATATATATATATATATATATATATATATATATATATATATATATATATATATATATATAGAAATGGGGTAAAATGAGAAGGGGTGTTAAAATAAAAAGTATAGGAAGGATTGTGAGAGTGATATGTGTCATTATGCCATATCACCATGCCATATAATGATGACACATCGCTATTTTAAAAATTTCGATTTTTTTTTGAAAGAATTTCAAAAAAAAGATATTTCGAAAAAAAAATTCGAATTTTTTTTTCGAAAAAAAAAAATTTCGAAATTTTTTTTTACAAAATCTTTTTTCAAAAAAAAAATTTTCGCATTTTTTTCTCGAAAAAAAATTTCGATATTTTTTTTGGAAAAAAATAATTCAACTTTTTAAAAAAAAAATTTAAAAATAAAACAAAAGATAATCTACTGCATCACAGTTATATATTTTGATTCATCACAGTAATAAGTTACTGCATTATAGTTCAACACCGAACTTAATGCAGTAACTAATTACAGTGATGCATTAATTAATTAAGTTGATGCATCAAACATATAACTGTGATGCAGTAGATTATTTCTTTTAAATTTTTAAATAATACAAAAGATAATCTACTACATCACAATTATATATTTTGATGCATATAGTTCATCACCGAACTTAATGCAGTAACTAATTACTGTGATGCATTAACTTATTAAGTTGATGCATCAAACATATAACTGTGATGCAGTAAATTATTTTTTAAAATTTTAAATAAAACAAAAGATAATCTACTGCATCGCAATTATATATTTGATGCATCATGTTAATAAGTTAATGCATCACATTAATAAGTTACGGCATTATAGTTCATCACTAAACTTAATACAGTAACTAATTATGTGACACATTAACTTATTAAGTTGATGCATCAATATAACTGTGATGCAGTAGATTATTTTTTTAAAAAAATCAAAAAAAAAAACTTTCCAAAAATAAAATTCGGAAAAAAATTTCGAAAAAAAAATTTTAGAAAAAAAATTTTTGAAAATTTTTTTTTTAGAGATAAAAAAATTTCGTAAAATTTTTTTTTAAAAAAATTCGTAATTTTTTATGTGTTGAGGTGTCATGATTATGTGGCATGATGATGTGGCTAAGTGACACATGTCACTCCCATAATCCTTCCTAGACTTTTTATTTTAAGGGCCTTTTTAGTGTATCCCTACCATATATATATATATATATATATATATATATATATATATATATATATATATATATATATATATATATATATATATATATATATATATATATATATATATATATATATATATATATATATATATATATATATATATATATATATATATATATATATATATATATATATATATATATATATATACTAGCATGGTACCCGCGCAATGCAGCGACGGGTAATAAGTGACGGTTTTTTAGCAATCGATTTAACATTAAAATGTAAAAAAGTTGAATTAAAATAAATAAAATCACTAAAAATGAAAAAAAAACAAAAAAGTTGTAAATATATCAAAATGGATGTTAAATTAAAGAG
>JANFOE010002949.1:0-66533 GCA_025667525.1 Glebionis coronaria
AACATAATATATATATATATATATATAATATATATATAATATATATATATATATATATATATATATATATATATAATATATATATATATATATATATATATATATATATATATAATATATATATATATATATATATATATATATATATATATATATATATATATATATATATATATATATATATATATATATATATATATAATATATATATATATATATATATATTATATATTATATTATAGTATATATATATATATATATAGATTATATATAATTAATATATATATATATATATTATATTTATATATAGAGAGAGAGATGGGATCAATAGAAAACTTGATCTCAAAAGAAAACTTAGAAGACTTCCTCTAACCGTTGGATCAAAACTCTTCCCCTCCTTTTTTTATTCTCCTAACTCCATGTGCCTATTTGTCATATCTTCTTTTTTCAGGGATCATTTTTGTAACTTTTCACCATATTCTTCCTGTATCATATTTTTTGTTTATTTCGTTCCTTTTTTCTCTACGCTTCAGAATGCACGTCTCCCTTTTCCTTCTTTTTTTAAAACATTTGAATATTATATTACTATAAAAAAGGAAGTCATCTTAGAAACTAAATTAGATTTACAAGAGAAGCGTTGTGACATGATGAAGTTGAATAAAAAACTTGAAATTTTTTTCTTACAATCTGTTAAAATTAAAAAAAAACATGTCATCTTATAGGCACTATGCTGAACATATATATACACACACAAAAATTTAACAATATAATCAACATTTATATCATATTCAAGTCCGTCAGAATCTCGAGGCCCATACGTTTCAATGTTCAACCACTAGCAAAACCATCATACTCCCAGATCCAACTGATGATGAAATCTGATACACAATCTTTTCTATGTCGTTGCCACCAATCATAAGATAAGAACATGTGTGTTCTGAATCACCTTTTGCCTCCATTCATGATGTTGTTGTAAACGTCATCGAATAACTTTGTAGATCAGCATCGAAATACAAGTTCATTAGATCAGCATGTGCAAAGAACAAAGAAAATTCAAGTACAGAAATAAATATCATGACCACTTAAACTAAACCTTATAAACCTACAGTACCTGATTGGATATAGTGTCCTGGTTATCAAGGAAATTAACAGCTCATGAAGGCCACCATCCAATTACAAAAGCTGGCTTTTCCGTGTGCATCATGCATACGCCATGTCCTAAAGGTTTCATGCAAGAAAAAGATGAATATACTCAGTTTTGTTTAAAAACACTACTTAGACTACCACCTATCATTGCAAAAATTTACAGTCTACTTGAATAATTCCTTTAGTTGTGAAGTCAAATGCAGTAGAAAAGAATTGCTACAAATTACAACCATACATGCAACTGCAATAAAGACAGCATCTTTTACTAAAGGAGTTATCAAAACATACAGCATACCTTTGCTGATTTAGCCAGCTACTGCATGTATTAACATTTATTTCATTGCAACAAGAAGGGGCACACAAATATATTACCAAGAGAATTTTGGTCCAACTGATTGTTACTTTTACTTGTATCATGACGGCCAAAATATTATTATAACAAACAACCCGTCAGTTGTATGGTTATAGAGTGTAAATAATACTACACAAACTATAAAGACTCGATTTGCTACAATGGTTTTCAATACAAAGATAATGTATCCAAGATACCTGAAAAGTGGGCGACAAGTACAATCTTACAGAGACCAAATTTTATCCTCACTTGTGTTGATCCTCTGATCAATGTATGGCGCACATTGAACCATGTGACCCTTATGAGTGTTTCACAACCTGTATGTAACAATACGAACGACACATCAAGAAGAAAAGACCAATTCCCATTTGTTATCAAAATGACTATAATAGATATACTGTTATAAAGTCGCTACCTGTATATCATATCATAGATATGGCTAAACAAAAACTAGCATAATGATTTAAGACCGTTTAGTGAACTGCAATATTTGAATCTTGTGAATTATACGGAGGCTAAAGAAAAAAGGTGAAGTATTACTAGTTATTTCTTATATAAGCTATAAGAGTACCGTACACCCTATAGTGTTATCATCTAAACTACGCAGAAGGTGTACACATGATGCCCTATGGTCATACAATGACATAGTTTTTCATACAGATAACCTAATTTGTTCATACTGATGCCCTATTTTTTCATACCGATGCCCTATTTGTTTGCATACCGATGACCCAGTTTGTTCGTATCATGACCCGTGTACCAATACAGGAAAGCCTTCCTTCTAAACATTGCGCAATCACTTGGGCCACAGTTAACACCAAATAAGTAGCAGAAACATTACCAAAGAACTCAACAAATTTGCAACCAACGCTATACTTTCTAAGCATTTGGGCCACAGTTAACATCAAATTAAGTGGTAGTGACACCATTTTGAAACTTTCAAGAAAACTTGAATTCCATAACACCAGGTAAATGTTACAAGAAATCGGAACAATAAGAGTGTCCATAATCCCATTTATGTAAGTTTTATTCAGCTGCCTTATACATAAATCAATAGTATTGGCAATAGCTACAAATTTTAACAAATTTCAAAACTGATAAGCAAGAGGGAACTAGCAATAGATTGGCATAATAAACACCAGACTAAATACCTGGAGCCACATATAGGACCAGGCTGGACATTGTGTTAACTGTGCTCAATATAAACAACAAAGGTCAAAACGTATAAAAATCCAAATTCAAAGTCGAGATCTCAGTGGCAAGTGAGATAACTAATTTTTTGCTCTTACAAAAAGAAATTTAATTGATAAGTACAGTTGTACTGAGTACTTAGAGTTACCTGGTAATTCTATGAGCTAAAAAGTTACCCTCTTTTCAAAACAACCATACAAATGCACTAAATCTAACAAACATATGCCTTAATACGAACTCGGAGTTTTAATGTAGTGTTAAACTAACAATACATGTGCACTAAATCTAACGACAAAATGCCTTAATATGAACTTGGGATTTTTTTTAATTAGCTAATTCCTGGAATCAAACTTTTATCTTTATATTTTTTTCAGGTAAATCTATTTATAGATAACGTAGACATTTCATATGCTAGTGATAAAATATAGACATATTGCTTATGAAGTTGTAAATTTCTAAATTTATGTATGATGAAACTATCATTTACATGTAATGAACATAAGTGGGTTGTTCTCCAAAGAAGGAACTCACTTGAATAGGATCTAACTGAGATTCCGTATATATCAGAATACGTATTCGGTCCATTCTTTTTCTGAATTTCCTTTTGTCATTGTAGACTATCATGAAATACCAAAATGATCTTAACAGCCTGAACAAGTAGGAAATACAAAAATGTTAATACCATTTTCATTATCAGTTTCCCCTTGCAAAATGTGTTCTTCTACATTGTAATATTATGTGCAAAATAGCAATTTTTTATGAAGCAGAGCAATGTAGCAATTTTCTTTAGTGTCCCATGCAAAATACGTTCTTCATCATCTGAAGTAGCAACTCACATCACTAGTCTAATTCCTTACTGTAGCATAAGCTTTGTATAGTTTAGGACTCGGAAAGTTCTTTCTAGTAGGGGTGGACCCTTAGATTGCATTCCTAATCAATTAGCCAATAACTTTGCTCGTTACGGAAAGTGCGCTTTGTTGGCAAACGAGATGGCAGACATATATAGAAAATAACTCAGATCACTCAACTATAGATGCCCATAATAAATCATCCAAAGAAGTCCCTTTAATCATACTTACATATGCCATTAAACAAACAGATTGATTAATACAAATAGGTGCCTTTAAATTATACGAACACATTCACCTAAATAAACAAATTCCCATAAAACGATCAGATACCATTTCATGAAATGAACAGATGCCTAAAATTAATTAATTTTATAAAATGGTGATTTAATCCTTATATCATATTCAAACATTAAGCATGCATAAATATGCTTTAATCTATAAAAAAGGTGTTATAACAACATTATATACGCAGATGCTGTAAATATCGTTGATGCAACAATGCTACATACAGACGCCGTGATGTTTTTTTAGATGCCTTAAATTAATTCATATAATCAGATCCTATTTCATGAAATAAACATATGCCCGAAACTAATCTGTGATACTTCAATCTCACAAACATTTGCCTTAAAGTGAATAAGTGATCACCTCTTGTGTACATTTCTCTAAACTTTTTACATTCAATATATGTAATAAATATGAAAATAAAATGATTAAACATCAATTTTTACTTACTCGCAAACAAAATTTGGACATGTTAGCAAAAACATGAGAGGTGGCATCCAAGTAAACATGAACCAGTGACCTATCAAACGAGTAATTTACCTACTTTTGAATTAGTCCAATATATTTATTTGACTTAACAACAACAAAATATCGTTAAGGAACTAGACTAACAAAAATATAGGATGTGAAAGTATGAACTAAATCCATGTATAAAGGAGAATGCGCAAGCTGAGGTTAGAAAGGTTCGACGGACGAGGGTCTCTTAATGAAATACATGTTCGAGAATTAGAGTTTCAAAATCCAAGGCCCCTTGAACTGCCTAGAGAAAATAGGGAAAAATGCGAGCTAATGGATTCGAGATCACACTAACAAAGTAACAGGTATACCTTAATTTTGATATATACAACTATGAATCAACACAAATGCTCAACATACCTGTTCTATATATTTCTGTAGGTGTCACAAACAATCGATAATTCATGTAATCGAACACAGCTGGTCAAAAATAGGAGATTTGACGGCTGCTGGTGACCTTTCGATGGTGATGTTGACCGTTGTGGTTGTAACAGTGTTTCTAGGTGTTAAATGGTGGGTGACTGTGGTGGTTGTAACGGTGGTTCCTGACTTTAAGACCGATGGATCCGAGAGACCAATTCTGATAGACCGATCGATCTGATGCATCTGAGAGACCGACGTTAAACGATTTTGAGAGACCGATGGTTCCCGACGTTCTCGATTTATAGAAATATTATAAAAAAAGACGGTGGTGGTTGTTGTAACGATGGATCTGAAAGACAGAGCGTTTGTATATGTGAGAATGACTAGTGTGCATTCTTTCCCCTTTCTACTCTAATATTTCTATTTTCTACCCTGAAGTTTGAGATGTTTTAAAATCAACCACATACTTTGTTTTCTAAGTTTTCTAGGATAACAAGGTTTTCTCTAGAACCCATCCCTATATATATATATATATATATATATATATATATATATATATATATATATATATATATATATATATATATATATATATATATATATATATATATATATATATATATATATATATATATATATATATATACTAGTTACAAAATCCATCCTATGAGCGGGTATGACTTGTGATTATTATTTTCATTTTTTTTAGCTAAATATTGTTTTCAAAAAGAAATTAGTATATAAACATGTTTTCTAAATTTGTTTTCTTTACGATAATTTCTCAAAGTTTAAGTAATTTATATTGAGTTTATTTTGAAATTTAGAGAATATAAAACAATGTAAATTGGTCCCGATAGGCAGGTATGAGTTATAATTGTCTTGATAAGAAGGTATGACTAATAATTGTTTTGGACATATTTTATTTTTTTAAGTATTTTTTGGTTAGATGAATATGTGTTGTTGGTTTTGTTCATTGTCAAAGGATTGTAGGAGTTAGTTTTGTTTTCTGGCCGATGAGTTGACTTTTTTAATAATTATTTTGTTATATTTGTTAAAGTTTAAGTTAGTATTACGGTAATTTGTATTTTAGTTTCTCTTAATTATTGTCATCGTTTTGCCGTTGGTTTTTTTATTTTTAATTTTTTTTATTTTATATTTATAGCACCTTAGTTGTTAAAATTTTGTACTAATACAGAAATGTGAGTTTTGTGTTTCGGGTTAGCTTTTAATTTTATTTTAAAAAGGTTGTAAAATATTTTATTTATGTTGAGTTGTACTTTTTTTTGCGTAGTTGTGTTATGTTATGAGTCAGTAATTCTAGAAAAAACATAAAAGGGGTACTTGTGATGCAGGTCATGAGATCGATTATCGGGTTAATCCGGTCTAATCATCGGTTCATAGGTTCAATCACCAAGTTAACCTGTTTGAATCACGGGTTCGCTGATTTGACCAATGACTCAACCCGGTACATTTGATTACCGAGTTCGACCACCATATCAATTAGCATATTGTTAATATTACAGATAATTATCACAGCTATGTAAAAATACACGTCTAATCTTAAAATATATCGTAATATTTACATATCAATAATTCAATTTATCATTTAAAAGCATAAACCTTAACTTGATTTAATCCTACCTTATCAACATCTACATGAATGATAGTCGCTTTCTAAAAAAAAAGAATGATAGTCGATAAATTATTTTTAATATTATAGTGTTAGTATTGGTGGTAACTGATTTGAATAGAAAAGTCAATATTCGGTATATGTTATTTATCAAAAACTACTTTCTTATTTACAAATCTTATGGCAGCATTTTGCATTATTAAAACATCACAAACCATAGTTAATGGCATTACCCATAGCCAAATCGTAGCTTTTTTATTTCTGAACAACAAACAATGTCTCTTTTCGTTACATCCTCACACTCACCAGTAAGTGTAGAAGAAATACATAAGTGATAATGTTTTATTGAGAGAAATTCAATATACACTTTCATTATGGTGTCAGTCGTCACGGAATCGAGATGATTAGAAGAGAATGTTTATTTCCGGCAACAACTGCGATGTTTTCCGGCATCAACGATGGTGTCAGTCGTCACGGAATCGAGATGGTTAGAAGAGAATGTATATGACAAATTTTTTTTATAGCTTTGTTCTCTTTTTTTTAATATAAAAAAAGTATTTATAAATAGAGAATTTTGGGAATATGATATAGATGATCCTCCAATGACAATAGCAATACGAATATGATTTGCACACTCAACAAATTGTTTGACACATTCAAATTGTTTATATGTTGACATTTTTACCCATGTATCATTTAGTAGAGTAGGTAAATTCAACACAAATATTAACAAATATTAAGTATGCAAATTAAATAATAAAGTGTGCAAATCACTACCCATAACAATAACAACTATTTCACAACAACCAACTTCAGATGGTTGACTATGAGTCATGACTATTTCAAGTCTTTGGATAAACTCTTTAGTCCATCTAGGGTGGACTAACACAAATTATATAAAAATCTATATCTATATTACTATATAAAGTATTTGGGACCTTCTTAAAATATCAAGACTGAAAATTCAGACTTTTTTTCTTACTAAATAAAGTAAGTTATTGATATCCTCATCATATAACATTTTCTAACAACTTTTTGTAACAAACTTTTGTAACAACCTACTTAAATAACATTTTTTCTTTTAAATTGAAAAATCTTTTTATTAATTTGTTATTTTTATAAACTAATTTCACCATATTTTCTAAAATTTTATGTTCTTTAATTCGATATCCATTTTGCTATATTTTTATTAACTATTATTTTTTTTAATTTAGAGGTTTTTTTCGATTTTTTACAATTTTAACCATACAAACTTAATGGATAAGAGATTATTATGAGTACTCGCCGCCGCATTGCGCGGGTCCATGCTAGTAGTTATAGAAAATACGCAAATTTAGATGATCAACAAACTTACAATATTTTTCTACTAAATTGTTATCGATCATAGAAACAAATTTCCCAACCATGAAGCTGTAACTAAGAAGGAGAATAGTTTTGTTCAAAAAGATGGAGTGGGGCTTTCCAACATTTGAAGTCTCATGGATATAGGAGATTAGTTTATAAACCGAACATTAATCAGCGTAAACCTTTTTCTCAATTACAAAATTGGTTGCGAGAGCAGCAAGAATATGATGTCAAAAGAGTCAAAGTATAATCGGTGTCTCATTTAAAAGTGCATGATAGGAAAATTATCATATTTAAAATCAATAAATGACCGTACTTATAACAATCACAATTCAGTAATCCAATTTAACAAATATGACTAGTGAATCACACAGTAAATAATAAAGTGAACATACGCAATGAAAAATTCGACTAAAAAGACTCAATTTATTTCTCGATCTACCAAAAAATAAACAGGTACAATATAATCTAAACACACATTCAATACGGCTTTCCGGTCTTAAGGACACCCAATAATTGCTAATATCTTAAATGGCAATTTGGGATAGCTTAATTAATTACTAAAACCGCTTGTGTGCTTAACAATTAAGTAGTAACCTACTAACTTCTAAAATGCTTCTTGTATATAACTTGCACAGAAAATCAGTTTTAGCCCAAAAACTAAAACTCTATCCTTAACAAATACTGTAGTTGATAAGTTAAAAAACGCTTAAATAAGCAAATTCTCATTAATCTAAATGAATATTCTTTGTAAAATGGGCAAAATGCCTTAAATGGATAACTGAGTTAGGTACACAACGCTCTTTAAGCTCTATATCAGATTTCTCATAAGCTAACTAATTCCTCTAAAATATACACAGTAGAATATAAAAAAATCATCAATGGAGTATGTTCAATACTATAAACAACCAATAGACTTACAAGAGTATCTTGCACATGGTGAATGAGAAATTAATGCTTATTTAAAGACATGGATTATAGCACTTTTTGTCTTTGTTTAACAGTGATAATGTTAAAGAAAGCTGCCTAACTGTTGTGAACCCAATACCCTTGTTTGCTCTTAACATTATCAGATGAAGGACATAAGGACAGCAAGACGCTCATCTTAATTATACACTAAATTAGCATACCCAGGAGATGCAGCCGAAAGACGACTCGTCAACTCTACGAAAAATATGACACAAAATAAGTGCTGGTGTCGACCAACTTTATGACCTTCATCTCTTGAAATTAGAGAGTTATACTCTTCATGTTAAATTTGATTCGCGAAACAATAAGGATGTAGTTCAAAGACTCGTTACTCCAATTCACAACGACATATAACTAACCTTTTAATCTTTTTTCATATTATTTGGTCCACCATTGCTCTTTTTAATTATTGTAAGTTTGTAACATTCGATAGGTTGTCATAGGTGTATTCGTTAAGTCAGGCTTAGTTTCTTGACAAATTTTAAACCTTCTTGAGATGGTAAATTATGTTGAGAGAGACAGTAGAAATTTACCATTTTTTGTATATGAGAGGTGGAGCTCCAGCAACGTGACATGTTATATCCCAATAGGCTATTTAGAAGTGTACGACTGGTGTCAACTTCATCATATCCCAAATGAATAAATCTACACTTGAAGATCTTACTAAAATCTGAAAGTCATCATCAGTTTGTTACCTAGCGAGCGAATCCATAGGAAATACAAATAAAAAATCCCAAATCTGGTAGTGTAAAGATCAACAATATAATCAATAGCAAAAGATATATTATAAGGCGAGACTAAACTTGTAACGTATACTAAATAGAAGTCACACAACTCCAGCTTTACTTATGTCAATCACACTGACACTATTTCAGATGATATTTTTCTAAACTAAGTCAGCAGTGATACTCTTATTTTTCAACTTCATCATAATTCTAATTCGTAAATAATATATAAACAAAAAAACCTACAACTAAAATATCCAATAATAAATAAACTATTTAACTTTATGCTCGATGATTTGTATGACTGAAAAGTTAGCAGAAGGATCATACCCAAAATCGCGGCAACAAATGGTTGACTTGAGACCCTTTTAAACGTGTAATCTGTGAACCTTTATGAGCACCGAATTGAGTAAACCACCAAGCTAAATGAGCCAATTGAGCTTTATGTATGATGTGCATAATGAACATATCAGATACTAAGTTTAGTAAGAGTATATTTGTGGGTGAAAAATATATGAAAACTGTTCATTTTTATGTTCAAGAATAATATCTTTGCACATGAAAATTATGTGAAAACGAAAGAAGTTTATGCAATAAAAGCTCAATTCAGAGAGGTAGCACTCTCATTGTCAGAATTCTGGGTCCATAAAGATATTATGCATAGTATTAACTTTAAGAACGTGAAATATAAGAGTATGTTACTTCTACACAGATGAAACAGATGACTTACGACAAACCAAGATAACGAACACACAATATTTGAAACCAGAAGTTGTATTGGAAAGACATATATCAATGATATAGCGATATAAAAAACAAAAGATGAAAAGTTTGGTATCGACTTTTTTTTTCATATTTATAGAAGTCTTAATTTGTGTACACATGACATAGGCATTGTTGATATCGTAAAGTCTAAATCAAACAATCAATAGTCATTTTCTTGATATTCACATGAATGGCTTTCCGTCAACGTATATATCTGTACTACACTTGAGTTGTGGAAACAGCTAAAGTAATAAAGTTTTGACTCATTTTTGAATGGATATTATTTTGTGTCGTTTGATGCTAAAGTTTCGGCTAGCATACCATTGTTTACCGAGGTGGATATTCACATCTATTTCACCCGGTGGGAAAATATTCGCATAAATTTACAAAAACAATGTCACACAAACCTTTCTGCTCGAAAAGCCAAGGTTTTGACTTCACATAGAGAAGCGAAACAGTTAGTTGTGTTGGGAATTCTGGGCCTATAATATTTTCCTTTAGTTATGATACTTCATTGTTTCTCACTATGGTGATGGTTCAATTAATAAACTTCCCCAATGTTTCTCACATTTAGACCTATAATGGACATGATTTGTTGTGTTTATTAGGGTACATCTATTAATTTTGTTGTGTACATCTATTAACGGTAGTTGCAAGTTCGTTTTAGTATGGAAAATTGTGATAACATTATTGGCGGAATATGAATGATTCCTAGGGACATTGTCACATCCTCAAATAGAAATATTTTTGAGGTACTTACCTTGACTAAAGTATGAAATTGTCCCACTGTGAATATCATATGTCCATTTAAATTTCATTCAATGCGATATGAAATCAAACATCTGTATGATTACAGATATGTGTTTTAGTGAGTGCATAGTCTTTTTATTATAGATTTAATATGACATTTCAGTGGCTGGTATATAGTTTGCAGGGAGAATAACATAAACAATGCACTTACTTTCTCTAACTACAAAATTGTTATTTTAATTTTTTTTTTCTTCAGTTTTTTGTTAGAAATTTGTGACTACCGTATTATAATTTTATAAAAGAAGAGAATGAAGTATTTTCCAATTCAATGTGAATCATTAAGTTGACGTGCTTAAATTATCTTCGTAAGTTTTATCATCTACCACTTGTGTCTATATTCTGCATTTACCTTACGCTCAGTATAGTATTTAAACATGATATAGCCTTATACCTGAAAAAGAATCTCGTATAACCTCATAAGTTCTTCAGGTTTTGTAACTTTCTCATTATTCTCATCAAGGGATTTGCCAAGTTACTCTTGTCTATGCTCGACAGCTATTTGCGCTCAATGTCCGTTTCCATAGTGCAACTCCTATTGCTTTGTCAAGGCCACTTAAATCATCCTTATGTTTTTAGAATTGCCTGTCGTGGCTTAAAGTAGATAGAACTATTCAAGTTCTTATAGTATCGTAAGGGCAATATATATAAAAAACATATACACATTATTTCATAGACAGATTATAAAAATCCCATGTCTTACCTACATACACCAAAAATGAAAAAGAACCACGCATGCGCTTGCTGTTTCCTGAAGAAACCTTTTTCCCACATCTGAAGTCATCGACTGAACTGCCCCAAAATTTATGAGTCAAACCTGGGAGCAAATAAATGTGATTATTCACTTAAAATAACTTAAGAAAGAAAACAGACGCTTGTTGAAAATTCTTAATTATTCGATAGTCCGAGGGATAATAACTTTTGACAAAAATTCATATACATTGAATAGCAAGATATAGAAACGATGAAGATCAGTTAAAGAGCAAAGTACAATCCTTGTCACATACATACGTTATCTCTAAATCACTGAACTCGTGAAATGCATGGGGAATCTGTATAGACAAAGGGATGTAGTAAACGATATCAAACAATAAAAAAAGTAAATAAAAGTGGCAGTTTTGGTATTGGCTGATACCGTGACTGCAAGGGTGACTTTTTACTACTTTTTTGTGATTGAATGACCTGTTCGTCACCATAGAAAGTTTCCTTCAAGTTTATTCTGTATTATCACACTATGAAAGGCAGATTACCAATTTTATTAGTAGAGAAAAGTTAAATAATCAGTTTAATAAGCATAAGCCGAAAGCAATTTCAATGCAAAAACGCCTTTACGATTTTGTAAGCATTAAGAAGAAAATATATGCACTCGATCTTAACTTTTGGATTTAAGTTTATATGACTCACACATGTAACGTTTTTGAGTTATGGATGTTTACATGATGAGAAAAGGAATTATAGCCCTCTTAACACCCGCATAAAATATTACACACCTCTCAGCTAGTCCAGGAATTGTCACATAAACAAATTCATTCACCGACATAAACAAAAAGGAAAAAAAGAAGAAAAAAGAGATCAGAAATAAATTAAAAAGATTGAATTTAGTTAGTGAAATTAAGACTTACATATCGGTTCTTTCAAGGGGTTTGATGAGAGATCAACCGGTAATCCAACCTATATTAGGATTCTGAGAAAAGGAGCACTACCTTTTTTGTTGTGGCTTTATGATGCGCATAGAGATTATAAATCAACACGATAACCTTTAACAACAAAATAAAAGAAAGAATTATATTAGGGTTTGTGAGAAGAATGCATATACCTTGTTTTTCTTATAGGTGTCTTTTTTCCTTGTTAATAGATCGGGTATTTGTTAAATATATGCATACTATATTTTCTTATTTAAATCCTGGATAAAATATCATATATTAATATGATTTTTTCGTGGATATCACAACTATTGATATGATTTAGAAAAAAATATATGCACACCATATACATTTGTAAAAGAAACACGGCGATAACCACCACATCTCCAAAGAGATCCACGGTTACCAAATGAAACCCCCTGTATATTCTTTAGCCAGAAAAAAATTATCTTAAAGCAAAATTTGAGATCTAATTAAAAAAATTATTCATTATGTAGATAGTTGATGCCATAACATAAACCACATATACCTTTACAATATACGAACATCAATAATATTTTTCGATCGAAATCGAAAATACATACTTGGTGGATCGGAACGACGTGCGTCTTCTTTATTTTTAGGATAGGTTAAGTTTTAAATAGGGAGAGATATTATCGTATATTTATTTTTAATATTTAGGGATAACATATTTCGGAACAGTGTATCTATTTTAATTTTCAAAATATAATCCAAAAATAATTATTAAAAAATGAAAATTACAAGATTACCAAAAAAAATGATGCCGTGGATTAATGGATGCTTATGTGACATATTCCTCCTCTTATATATAATGTAAAGATATATATATATATATATATATATATATATATATATATATATATATATATATATATATATATATATATATATATATATATATATATATATATATATATATATATATATATATATATATATATATATGTATATATATATATATATATATATATATATATATTATATAAGAGGAGGGATTTGCCACGTCACCTATTATCTCCCTAATCCACGTCATCCGAATCATACAGAGTATTCTATATTTACAAAATATATTCTATAATTATAAATATTTTCTGTAATTATAATTTGATATTCTAACCGGGCTTCAATTGGTTTTCCGGTTTTCCCTAAACCCTAATTGGTACCCAGTTATTAAAGGTTATTTGATGTAATTTAACGTTACTAATTTTGATAAATACTGCAATGAGAAAAAGGTTGGAGAACAAAGAAATAATATGAGCATTCGATCCCAGCAAATTGACTATGATTTTCAATACCGTTATTAATTGTAGTCGATGCTCTTTTTTGCAGAAAAGATTATGCGACACTTATTAAAAAGGTTTGTTAAAGTCACTATGATCTCACATAATTAAAAAGCTTTGTTCTGATAACTGTGATCTTAAAAAGACTCTGGAATAAGGTATGGTGTTTTGCTTGATCTTTAGAAGTTTACTTTATTTACATGATGAATAATTTTTTTCTTATGTCCATTATTGGTGTTAAGGTAATTCGTTCAAACCAAAGTGATTTACTGATGTTGGCTTTGTACGGTTTTGTTGTTTCGATATTCACTCGAATTGAACAACTTTGTCTTTTTTAATGTTTTCTGAAAAATGTAACTTTTTAGTTATGTCAATAGTTAAGCCGTTTACCTGGCCATTCTATCATATTAATTAATTTGTGTGGCCAAGATGCAGGGACTGAATCATCAAACTAATATGGCACAAACGGAACATGTCGTTAGCACAACCGTTCATGTGTATGATATTGATCAGCAGGTTAATTTCATTTTTTGGTTTGCATATTTCTAACCAAGTTTGATTCTTTTTTACTTATTCGAGTAACTGTGCATCAATAATATGTGTAAATAGCTAGATCATAACTCAAGCTTAAAAAATATTATTTGAAAACAGGAAATTCACACGTTAAGGTCTGAGGTGAAATTTCCAAAAGACCATGTGAAGCTGATACGGAATTGCTTTAGAAGGTCTATATTTATCTGGGGTAGTTGCAAAGATTAGATTGCTTGCAGGTATATTTTTTTAGATGCTATTAGCTAATATTAAGTTCAGAATGCATCCGCACGATGCTGACCAGATGCATATGTTGGGGATATGTATCGGTAAGTAAAGACAACAGGGTGGGTAAAAACTCTGCTGAACAAGAGACTAGAACAGTGACAAATAACTGCTTGCTGCATCGGCTACGATAACCGAAGCAGATGCTGAAATTAAGGTATGATCACGGGCTCACAGCTCTTACAAGTTTGTATACTTAGAAAAGTTCCATTTTTCTTGATGCTACTTCTTTAAACAGAATTCTAGAGCTGTTACTTAATGTAGATTATGTAAATGCTGGGATGCTATCCGAAATGGGACCAAGTCTCCATTGGGATCATTGGCAGGTTCTACAATTATGCTTCTAACTGTTATATAAGGATCATCTATCATCATAGGCAAATTCTATATATAGAACTCAATTGCCATAGATAACCAAGTTACTAAAGGATTCAGCTTACATAATGCTTTTAATGATTATGTTGATAATTGCAAAGTTCAACGGCCTCCTGTAAATGATATTCAAGCATTCAGTGACCTTCTTGGTAATGTCCTAGCTGCACGCTCACCTACAGGCTCTTCAATTTGCAGAGAAACATGGGTCTGGTCAGGTCATTTACACGGACTTTACACCTGTTGGATTTGGATCATGAAGATTCGCTAAAAGTTGAGGCCTGTAAAGGTGTTGGAGCAGGTCACTAAAAGAGCATGTTCATGCTGCCAAGGCTAATGCCGCCAAAGCTGATAATCAAGGAAAACCTCCTGGTCACCTTGAACATCGAGGAGCCGAAAACACTGGTGGTATATCTCAGTCTACATAAAATGCATCTCTACCTAATGCAAGCTTTGCACCTGCAGAAGTTCTTGAGGCTTTTACCACTGTTTAGGCTTATGGTGGATCTGAGTTTGTTACAGATGACATGGAACATGATCAGGACATTGATGGGGGTTATGAACTTATGATCCTCCAAGTGAAGATGATTACATGCATGAAACTTCCTAGAAATAGAGTTTTTGCAATTGAGCTTATGGAAAATCTTCAACTCATAATCACTTTGTAATGGACGTGGGGTTGAAACAGAGAACAACATTGAAAGTCTTTCGAAACACTTAGATTTGGTATGATTCTCATGAAGTATATAAGTCTCAACGACCAGGTATATGTTTTCTTATCTTTTTATTTAATCAAGCACATTCTATGATATTATCAGCTGTTAAGCATTCGTGTTTCAACTTATGTGGTCCTTATTTGCGCCAAGCATAAAAGTGTCACTTTACGCATCTACAGTTCTGAAAAATTGTTTAAGTGTCAGGTAAGCTTAGACTTGCTAAATAGTTTTCGAAATTTATTTAAAATCTTTTATACTGTAATTGTTAGAAACCGTTTGAATCCATTGATATAAAGCAATTTACAAGTGGTTTATATGGCATACTTGCTGTGATTATAGCTTTCAATTATGCTTTTGGTAAGGCATACCACGCTTTTGTTGTGCGAATTTTGTGATTGGTAAAAGTAGCGTAATAAACTCATGAGAACTATTTTAATCAGTAAACCCTGCAAGAACCTGATTTGGTTTCTAAATATGTTTAAATTATGTGCAGGCTTTGTTATTTGGTGCAAGAGATGCTACACCAGATGTAAATATGAGTGACACTCGCATACAACTACTTTGGAAAAGGACTTACACAATGATTTCCAGCACTGAGATGACCATCATATCATGGGAACCGATACAAAGCCGAGCATTGTGAAGCCAAATAACCAACTCACATAATTCAAGCTGAAAAGTCAAGAGTGGTGTATATGGACATGGAGAGCGTAAGGAGATCTGATGTTGAATAAAGATGAACCGACTAATAAGGTCCAGGAGCTAACTAATTTAGTTTTAGATAATTTTCTATGTTTTATATATTGAATAGGATGTAGATGCATTGCACACCGTGATTGTGACTATCACAAGAATTAGAACAACAAATTGCCAAAACAAAAGAAACCAATATCAAAATAAAATACTAAGCTAAGCAGACTAGATTACAAAACTTGCAATATATAAGCATGATTGATGCAGATTTCACATTACAGAAGCTGCTGCCAATTCTTAACTATTCCAAACACCAACATATGTATCAAAATTATTACTAAAAGAGCCATCAATATTGTAAAGCATTATAATCTTCCAAACATCAACAAAATTATTAAAAAAAGCTCCTATTTAATTATTCTTCAAATACCTGTGCAAAAAACTAAATAAAGAGACCCAATGAACAGCTCACAGATCCAAATCCCATAAATCAACAAACTAGAAGTGCAGCTAAATCTAAAAAGTAGTCAACCATCCAGAAGTTATAAAATAATAACCAATATACCCTTAAATCCAAAAAGTAGTCAACCATCCAAAAAGTAGTCAGCTAAATCCAAATCCCATAAATCAGATAATATGAGTGTTGTAAGTTCTATTACCTTGCCAGAACCCCGTACCACATCTAAGTCAGTTATACGAAACACTGGTATATAGCACAAGAAATACAAAAATAATTGTAGTAACTTCTCAAATGAAATAAAAAGTTCTCTTATCTATATGTTTAGTTTCATGATGTATTATGCAAAGATGCGGAAGATGACCTTATTAGCTTTCGTATTTGACCCATCTGTATAAAAGCGGTAGGCAATATTCGCCAAAGGTATAAGTCAAAGAACCCAAAAGTAATATTCGAGGTAGAAGGCGACATGCCGAATACATAAACTTCACTAGATATACATATATATGTGTTCAACTTGGAGTTGCCTCTTGGTGTCATTGGTTCTCCACTAGAGATGGTAAGTTTTGCTTACTTTTGTAACTTATTGATTGCTACTCCTTATGTCACTTAATCAAATTTAACTCTACTTAAATCTTCACTGGTCTTTTTATTAAAAATGATCAATGAGGAAGACTTTAATACTATCATGATGACCATAGTGCCATTATACTTTGCCATGTTTCTTTCTTACGCTAGCGTCAAGTTGTGGAAAATCTTCACTCCAGATCAGTGTGTTGGTATTAACCATTTTGTGGCCATCTACTTCGTCCTTTTTCTATCTTTTCAGTTCATCTCCAAGAACAATCCTTACTCTATGAGCTTTCATTTCTTGGCAACCGACACCCTCAAGAAAATCATGATGTTGTTCGTGCTCATCATATGGGCTAAATTTATCAAAACCGGAAGCCTTGAATGGTTCATTACACTCTTCTCCTTTCCTTATCTACCCTCCCAAATACACTTGTGATAGGGATTCTGTTGTTGAAGGAAATGTATGGTCATTTTGCAACAACTCTGATAGTTCAAGTGGTGGCGTTGCAAGTCATATTTTGGTATACTTTGCTTATTTCTTTATTCGAGTTACGAGAGGAAAGGATGCTAATCATGGAACATATCCAAATACCCCTTAAGACGTAACATAATACTGATTGGGTGATGAGTATGATCCTGTCTCTATATTCTACTAGTAAACAAGACATATCTTTATGCACATAGATAAGTATCCGGATCAATTTTTCCTTAGAAAGTTCTGATAGTTGTGTTATTACCATATACAAACATTAACAAGGGAAATAGGTGAACATCGTTGTGTGGAGGCGTAAGATCTGGATAGTTATGTTTGTTAATTCTGTGGTTTCAGTTTGGGCAAACAAGGAAATTGGTGCAGGTTACGCTTCAAGTTTAGAGAGTTAATCAACCCATTAATCTCTGGTGATAACCAGTTTCATGTTGCCACCTGTCAGAAGTAAGTTGTAGAGGGTGGCCCTGTGGACCAGGGGATGATATTGGACCAGTGAGAATGCCGCCAAGGTACTTCTTTGGTGGCTCACCTCATGGAGTCCGTAGAACACCAGGATTTGGTCTTCTAGGATGTCGTAAATCAAATCTCTGGTCCCATCCGGGACTAACCATAGGGGCCGGGTACTTGTCCTTTCATTAATCTTTCATCATATCCTCCTATATTTCTTGGAAGACGGTTTAACTGGCATGCTGACCTATCACCAACCCCTATCAGGACTCGGGTGTGGAAACATATTCACACTTGATATCACTGCTTCGGCGATATCTGGTTTGATTTCTAAATCTTCTGGAAGATCATTGGTCATTCCATCTTTGTCATCCTGCTTTAAACCGGTTAGCATTTCGGAGCAAACTTTTTTGGGCCCACGACACTCATCTGACAAAATGTCTTTCTCTGCAGAATTAACTGATGTAGGGCTCAATGATTTCACCATATGAAGTTTCCATCTTTTTCATAAGATGGTTATAAGCATTATAAAGATCAAAAGTTGTTCCTCAAGCATCAGTTAGCATTTTTCAAGATGTCTTAAATCTTATTTGTTTGAGCAGCAATGCTACCTTTTATCTCACCAGAAGCTGGTGGAGAAATTGGGCCAGTAACCTCAATTTCTAATGTTAAAGGCGATGTCTCTAGAAATGAAACTGAAACAACTCAATTTCTAATGTTAAAGGTTCTTGACAATTATCTTTGTTATGATCCTTGCCATCAATTTGAGATGAGCCCAAAGTTAGCGAGAAAGTTTGTGCACTAAGCACATCAAGATTATATTAATCTCGATGATTTATTGTCAATGTTATCTAGATTATCATTTTGTTGCACGTCGGTTAAATCTGGGACAGTGGTATCTTGAAGTTGATTAACTGCTTCTTTGACTTTTCTTTCGACTGAGAATTGATAGCTTTAGTAGAGCTATGGACTTCTTCTTAATCATCAAATTAGAAGGGATTTCAGATAGAGAACCGTGAAGAGAAACTATACAGTAGGTATAATCGAATTATTTGTGATTGTAAATTTGTATGCGATCACAACTTGCCTCCATTTCATTATAAAATTAAGGGATTGATATATAAGTTCACGAAGTGTAAAGCATAATCATACAAGTTTGTTCACTTTAAATGTTGCACAAATGATACGAGACATTTTGCTATCACTATCAAATTTACTTCGATTGTTTGTGTGCTTATAGCAATGTTTGCCATCTCCAATAATACCTCTCTAAAGTTGAAATAATTTGAGTTTGTGGATATTTATAATTATGTAAAAATTAATTACATAAATGAATGTAAACAAATTTTGAAAAACCACATTTATAATAATAGTAAATAAAAGTAACACTTTATAGTTTATGATATTAAATTCTTTAAACTTACAAGTGTGAAACTCATTTGTTACAAAAGAGGGTCCACAAATCTCACAAATTTGAAGTAGTTATGAAAAATCTCACACTAAAAATTGTGGATTTTTATTTGCAACAGATATATAAATGTAGTGTTTGAAAATCTATTCATGCTAATTTATATAATCGTTCTTTTACGCATTTGTATGTGTTAATAAACTCAAAATATTATATATATATATATTATTGAAGACGTGTAAAAGCAGTGATTAAATGGATTTCTTTTTGTAGTTACGACATTCTGTGTTATAAACATTTGAACATTTATAAGATGCTCTTTTGTCAAATAAAAAAGTGAAGTATTTCATATTAACTAGAAAAAGGTAAACGAACAAACATAAAGACAATAATAAGTCATATCCGTCCATCATACGAGTTTTGCAACTATTATTAGTGTAAATATTAGCTATAAGGGTACCATTTTCAAACCGCATGTGTTATTAAATATAATTGTATCATTAGCTCAAACTTAGTTAGTTGTTATTAACGTTATACCATTTGCATGAAAGTGATTCTCGGTTCTTCATGCAAACTCTCTATGTGGTTGGAGTTAGTTAGCATGATGATGTTAGATCACTCAAGAAGCTCATTATTCATACTCGATACAATGAATATTTAAAATAAAATTGTATCATACTAACGTACTAACACAAAGAATGAATAACTCATATTCTACTATATTAAAAATGAAGTCCATACAAACAAGATTTTTAACTAAAGAACCAGTGTCCATTGTACATACCTTATCATATTTAGGTATATATTACCTTTTTAACGTCTATTGTAGTTCATGTATGCAATTAAGGTATATATTTAGGTATATATTACCTTATCATATTTAGGTAAATATTACCTTTTTAAATAAAGAACCAATGTCCATTGTACATACCTTATCATATTTAGGTATATATATTACCTTTTAAACGTCTATTGTAGTTCATGTATGCAATTTTAGTTATGATTTTGCAACTACGCAAACAATTGTAATTACTAGCTGTTTTTAGATGATAAGATAGCGACTTTAATTGTAGATATTAACTTAAGCATTGCGATATTTAACACCAATAATTAGTAAAATAAAAAACGTGAAGGATAATTATAAGTCATGAATGTACATTGGCTTGGCTTAGACACTACATGCACATTTCTAATTTAAGGATTCTAAACAAAAATAAAATAAAAGTCACGTATAAGAAACACAAAAGCTATGCTTGAAAAAATCATGACTCATAACGCATTAAAAGACAACTAAACTAAAATCAACTTAAAAAAATATTTACTAAATAAAAAACTAAAAAGCATTTACAAACGATTATTTACAAAAAAAAAAAGTAAACCTATAATGAGAAGTCATACCCGTCCAACGGACGGGTTTTGCCATTAGTATATATATATATATATATATATATATATATATATATATATATATATATATATATATATATATATATATATATATATATATATATATATATATATATATATATATATATATATATATATATATATATATATATATATATATATATATATATATATATATATATATATATATATATATATATATATATATATATATATATATATATATATACTAGCGTCGTAACCCGCCCAACGGGCGGGTCGTTTTTTATGTTGTTCCAGAGGGTTTATGATGTGTGCTTTTTTACTTTATTGAATTTTTTAATTTAACTTTTAGTATATTTTAGTTATAGTTTACGCTTAAATAACGTTAAATTTATGTAAAAAATATATATTTTTTAAAAGTGAAAATTCAATCCGAATTTTTAATAAAATCTTAAACACATCTTTTTAGGCAATGTTAGTTGTTTGATTATTTGTATTTACCTTTTGTATCACCAAACAAAAAATGTAACCATTCTTTATCTTGACTCCTGAGATAATGACACATAAGTGGTCATACTCTTTACATTATCACGGTATCGTGTTCTCTCAAAATCTTTGTTCTCATACTTATTATTATTGGATGATACGAATACATAAATGTCGTGTCAAAGTTGAAGTGAATCTCTATCTATACCTTTATACTGGTAGATAAAGATGTATTTTCACGTCCTAACTCCGATCTTAAACTCAAACATATATTTATGCTTGTTTTTCTAACTTCAAACCCAACTTCAAACTATAAATTAAGATAAAAAGTGAGGATTTTAGCCATTAGATCATATTTTATCAAACTGATTCATTTATCCATTTTTTTAACTAAATTTGTAATAAATTATTAATAAAACACTCTTTTTAAATAAAATTATTTTTTTATCTATTAATTTTTTTCTTGATTTAATTCCATCATATTGTCTAAAATTTGTGCTATTTATTTAACATCTATTTTTAAATACTATTATCAAAGTTTAAAATTTTCATGTTTAGTGGGTATTATTTTATTTTGTTTGGGTTTTTGTATAATTTTAAGTTTATATTAAATACAAATTTGGTTGCTAAGAATGTAAATTTTGTTGCTAAGACCATTTTCTTATACTAAGATTTTTAAGTTGAGGTGCAACGACATTCATACATTCAAAAATTCGTATTCAAGTGTGAAATCAAATAGGAGAGGATTACAAACATTTAAATCATGTAATTACTTAATTTTGGCTAAACCGAGATTCTTTATATTTGAACAATTGGAGAAAATATCAGCATACTTGTCATTATTTTTATTACCACGCATAGTGACATTGCCAAGATGTGAAATTGTCAAGGCGTGAGCTCTAAAGTTGTCGACGATTAAGAAAATACGACAAATAAAAACTTTAAGGGAATAGTCATTGATTATACATGTCAAACTATTTTTAATAAGTTGGGACGAGACACTTTGGATCATTACTGATATATTTTTTGTATCCAGTTATGTTGAAGGTAAGTCTGTTGTGACGTTTCACATATGCGAATGTGAAAGGTCGGAAAGATTGGGTTGGGAATGATGGGTCATGGAAGTGATGGTTATTACAAAATCACATAAACTCGAGAGAGATGATACATACATCATTTTATATTAGGGCTGAGCAACAGGTCCGGATTGGACCGACTAAGACCGGATCAGACCGAGAACTGAAATGGTCTAAAATTCTGGATCGAGATCGGATCGATATGGTCTGCTTCGGTCCGGGTCGGTCCGGTCCGGTTCGGTCTTCAGTCCAGTCCAGTCCTATTAGGCATAATTGACGCGTTTTTGGTAAGACCGAATCGGATCGGACTGGACTGACCGGACCGAGGACCGAGATGATCCAAAACTCCGAACCAAGGACTGGACCGAAATTGTCTGATCCGGTCCGATCCGGTCCGATCCGACGGTCCAAATGCTCACCCTATTTTAGACGAATATATATATGGTGGTTTAATGCTCTTTTGGTTACCAAATGGCAACATAAACTCAGATTTTGCATAATAAATTTCTTACAATTGGGATTTTACTACGTTTACACTTTAAACGGAAACATATGACGTTTCTATGATCCGCTTAAAGGTCTGACGAGATATCTTATCACCCCCTCATGCACTATTTAATGCTTATTCATGAACTTACCAACAAACTCTGTAGGGATAGAAAATGTTATTTGTTATGTATCTGTTAAATCATGCCGCCTCACAATATTGTTATTACTTGTTTTTGTTCCATCATATTGTTATACAGCTAAAGAAGAAATAGAAACATTAACTTGGCTTATATATAAATGCAACAGTGTCAGTGCCTACGAACAAATGCATAATAACTGCTCATGTGATTGTGTGCGTAATTGATAGCTCATCATCAGCTCACTAAAACCAATTTTCAGAAACTCAAACTCATACTACTTACTGAAAGAAACTGTAAATATAATGAAGATGATTTCTTATATCAACTTAGGATCATAAATGTTTTGAGCTAATACATGAATAATAACGTGAGTCGTTAACATTTATTTGATGATAACTACCATAGTAATCATAGACTTTCATCTCGATGGTCTCAAACCTATTGCCATTCTTTCTTTTCTTTTCAGATCTACAAAACAGATAGATTGTTTAGACCACTGAAATTTCTTTTATGTCTATAACGTGAAAGGGATAAAATGTACTTATGTTCTCCACAAACTTTTTTGCTCAAGCCAATAATCGTGTGTTGACGATTAGGCTCTTCAACACTCTTTTAGCGTATTCACAAGAAAAAGAAAATTAGATTATAAAACCTTAGAAATCAGTTCAAGCTAGTAACAAATATAGATCAGAACCGACTCATCAGTCATTACCTTAATCCAGTAAATATCCCTTTAGGTTCGAACATTTTGATTTAACCACAATGTGACCCTAACTGTCACACTCGCCGTCGGGTCACCACCGCAGCCGGTCATCAAGGTACTCGACACCGGCAGAGAAGTGGCTCCACCGTAAGAAAACACAAACACAACAATTATCAGCTCCTATCATTTGAAATCAGAAAAGATCCTGATGTATCAATAAAAATTATTACTGGAAGCCCATATGTTTATACTCGTTATCTAACCTGCTATATCTGCACATTATTCGACCTTAAAATTACGATAACAATAACGGATTTTCACAATTACCTCTGGACCTTCCACCTTCTGTAAAATATCTAACCTTTTAAGTATCTTTTCTGTTAGTCAAAATTGTACCATCCATAAGGGTCTTCCAAGCTATAATTTTAGTTCACTTGGTACGTACTTCTACAGAAGCTTGAAATTAGAGAAGATAACCATGAAATAACACCAATGTTGAATTAAATTTCTAGATGTCTTATCAAATCTCAAAGAGTTCTTTAGAACCTGCACCACAAAAAATGAAAGTGAAGTAGAATTCTACCCATTAGATTAACAGTCACATAGTGCATTTTTTAGTCCTTGAAATTAATATATATACACGAGACCCACGTTGTATCATGAAAGAAAAAAATAGGTTTATAGATGTCACATACGTTGAGATGCTCTTTTTATCTCTGAAGCTTCCAAATCTACAAACTGAACATCTTAGCCTTCTTTTTTTAGTCGTCCACAATGTATGATCCCTTACTCGGAATTTAAGATTTTCATCAACCTGTACATCCCTCCTATCTGATTTAGAAGAAGGCACATGCTGAAAATCTGTTATGGCCTTGACATGGCAAATTTGTTGCTAATCATATAGTATTAACATTTGAAGCAGTAATCTGTTTTTTCCATGGCTTTTATTACGTAGTAATTACTCACATTTCCTGCATATAACCATATAACATTTTGTCCTATATATAGTCTATCAAATAAGCTCATAAGCTCCATTATCCAAACACCCCTCGAACATTAAGCCCACTGTTATTTATTCCAAAACAATGTATAAGCCTATTGTATTTTATCGCTTTGAGCTTTGAATAACATCTGCAACCACTCCAAATATAGTTTCAACATTTTTTTACACATATTGATCCAACAAAGAAAACAACAACTTCAATTTTGAGAAATTGGTGCCAGCTTCAAAGATCCTAATGATCCATCCCCATTATCCACTACATGTCCACACGCCTTTGTTCTTCTATATATTCTGCACCCAACGTTAAATGGTAAAAAATGAAAGCGATAAAGCATTGATGTCACTTGTATGGTTGTATCATAAAAGAAAACATTAACAACGCCAGGACGTACTGCAACTCTATTAACATTTTCTCTAGGCCTTTCAAACTACAATGTATATAGACAATCCTGACCGACTTATAATTCCAATTCACCAAGTTTTGAAATAACATAATCTCATGTATTGTATTATGACAAAAATGGTTATTTGTATCGATACCTAGAGAATATCAGAGGGGGTGCCAAGTGCAAGAATGATTTTCCTTTGTCAACTAATTGAAATTCAACAGCCTGCGAGAAAAGAATACAAAATAGAGTTATTAATCACTTCGAGTAAAAACCTTATACAACCTGAGGAAACTGTTAGTAACCTGTAACAACTTCTAGAAAATACAAAATGATACTATTTTAGAAACGATGGTTAATAAGTTCTTATAAAACATGTATTAGTTAGTTGGTGTTTTACAATCCCATCCATTTGGATTAATTGCAAAAAGCAAAATTGGTTAAGTTACTTCATTCTAACAAAACAGTTTCTGATTTTTATATGAGCATTTATAGAAGAGAGGAGAGAATTTATAATACTATAAGGATAAAAACACTACTATAAGATAACCTTTTTAATGCCCTACAATATTTAATGAATTACTCTTTTGTCTTCGTAAACATGATAAAATTTACAAATTCACAGCAAATAAGATATATTCTCAGATAAAAGCATATGCATATACTAATCAAGTCTATTTATAATCAAAATCAGCATTATTCTCATCCAATAAAAAATGATTGAAAGCTAAAAGCACAACTGATTTACTCACAACTATAACATAAATTAAAATAAAAATTAGAAAGTAGAGGTACAAGAAATGTAAATGGCATACCAGTAATACCTTCTTAACAATGGCATGTGAGTCATATGCAAGGCGAGCATCCGCTTTGATTGAAACACGACCAGGCACAATATTTGATAGCTTACCACGAACATCTAGACATTAAAAACTGTCTATATATAATGCAAAGCCAAATGCACAAGGAATTACCAAATGTTCCGTTTTAGTCATTCTTGATTAATTACTACAATTTCCATCAGTGGATAATCTACTTATGTCAGTGCTCCACTTGGGTCGTTCTTAACGAAGATAATTTATCCGTCTTGGGTGAAACCAATACATATGTAAATAACACATACTGGGGGACCAAGGTGCATCAGTAAAACATTCTTTGTTTTTGAAGTGACCTCATACCATAAACCAGTTGCTCTACATAAGAGCACAAGAAAATAAGGAAGATATTACCACCTCTAGAAAACAAAAGCTCTTTACATGCTAAATGTACCTTGCATTTCAGTGATAATTATTGCTATAAATGATTGTTTTCCAGTGACAGAAGCTGAGCTGAAGTGGTTAAAGCATGTGTTGAAACTTCTTTCTGAGTGTATGAAACAATTATAATTCTCCACTGATTATAATGAAGCAAAACAAATAAAACAACAACTCGAAGAAAGAGAAACGATTACGCCTGCCTCCAAAACCACTAAAGAAAAATAATCAAACCGTATGCAATTCACATCCACCAACTTGCCACATCCGCCAAATTTATCATATGTGCAAAGGATTTATAGCTTAAAATAAACTTACTGGCACAACATCTCACAACCAACTATATTAGCTTTTCCATATAAGTGAAATTGGCGAAACGATTTGTGGGTCAGTCCAGCAACATGAGGAACAACATCAATAAGTTTTTTCTGCAGTGACTGAAGTCTGCGAAAAGTTATATCATCAAGATGTGCAATACATCCCATGCTATCATCCAGTGTGCATAACAGACTGTTGAATCAGTTAGTCTTATCAGAGCATGAGGAGCACTGGTAGAGATAGGAAGCATGTAGGAAGCATGTAGGAAGCATCTGTAACTGTAATGCAAAATCAAAGAATATACACATTCAATAGGTTTCCAGTTAAACAAAATCTTAAAGTAATCCGTTTGACTCATTATTGTATAAATTTAAACAGCTAATCTGTAGCAGGCTGAAATTACCAACTCATATCTACATAAATAATCATGAGGCAACTGAGATTGTACAACAAATCATACAATTGGTATTTTGATATTTTTATGCTTTAGCATACACCATGAATACATATTGCAATGGATATGGATTCAAACCTTAAAGTAGACAATTAAAAGGAGCATCCAGAAAAACATTTTAACCTATACATTCTTATGGTCATCAGAGACCATGAGACTAAGAGTGCTTCCATCAATAAAAAAACTCATTGGGAAAAAATTCAATGAGCCAAAAACTTTAGTTGAGATCCACTTTCTTTCCAGCTTACGAAATACTTATTCTTTTGTGGATATCTCCGATCAAGATAAAACACTTAACCAACAAAAGCAAATAAAATGACTACTCACTTGCGACCCATTAAAAGCTCAAGCTTTGGTGGTCCAACTTTAGCAGCAGACGGTGTACTCTCGCGTGCTATTTTTCACCAGAACTCACAATACATGCTCTATCTTTGCGGTTCTTGTCCTTCATGTCATCTGTAACTTTTCTTAATCCTGAAGGCAAAAAACATTGTTGTTAATATACGCAGGTTTTGAAAATTGTAATTTTTGCTAAAAGCAGAATTTTGAAGAATAATCTTTTCAATAAGCTCGATTAGTTCATGGGGAAGATCAGCAGTTTATGCTACCAGGTAAAGCAGTCGAAACAACTTAATCAATGAGTTTTCAAATTCATTCTTGGGGTTAAGAACCTTCTGTCAGAGATCACCATCTATTCTCTCAACAACATATCTAAAGAAAACTTAAATATTAGTAAAAATATTTAATAGACGCCCCCTCTCCATCAGTGTCCTCTCAGTTACTCTTTGCAGCTTGTGCGTTATCATCTGCAATGGATGTATCTTCAGGATCTGCAGCGTGCTTGCGCAGCTTGCCAAACTACATTAGCAGCCTCAACTTCAGCAGTTGAAGCTTCAGCCAGACTGTCCATGCTTTGTCAATGCTGGAAAACACAAAAAATAATTAAATATGTGAGAAAAAGAAACACAATGCAAGTTTTAGGGCCTAAATTGATATAAAAAGTCCTAACCCTTGATGCCCCTGTCGGACTCTCGGATCTGTTATCAATAGATATAGGATCAAATTGGCTCAAATTACTTGTTCCCCTAGGACTGGCCATATTTTTTTGGTAAAGGGGACTGGCCTTGGTAAAATACGGACTGGCCATATTCCGCTCATATGAAACATATATAGTGAAGCTAGGTTGCTTGGAACCGATTCATCCAACCAGATGCAGAGCATTTGGTAAGTTTCTTGTGGGACGAAATTACAATTTGAATGGTATGAGTTTGCGGTATATCAATGTTTTGCTCCAAGAAACCGGTAACATTATATTGAACGTACACATGGTTCATAACTTGGTCAGATAGAAGTTAAAAAAATAGAAAGCTTTGCATCTGATTGTGTAGTACTTTTACAAAGTATGAGGTGTATAGGTGAAAGGCACATGAAATGCATATGGAATCAAGTACATTTGCTAATACAGTTGTTACTTTAATAGCCCTCGCTCATGAGATTATTTGGATACTAATATTCGTGGTTCACATGCAGCAAGATCAGTTTGAGCCTCTGCTTCCAACGTTTATTCATGTAATTGATTTAAGTGAGGCGGAGGAAATAGAATACTGGGGACGTTGTGTCTTCTGTGTCAGAGGGGAAACATCTTGATTTTGTGTAATTGAACTCGGCCCCCTCTTGGAATTCACTTTCAACATCTGGTTTCGTAGGTATGTAGCTATTCCTTTCGTGATCTCATTCACCTTCAACTCTGCAACTGATTCTGGATCATCAACAAGTTCTACTAGGTCAAAGCTCCTGCCAGGGTATAAAGGATCGACCACCTCACAAAGTGGTCCACCGGTTATTCTGTAACCCTCAACAACACCTATTAGGATCACATAGATCACACTACAAAACACGAGTTTATACTAATGTTAAATATTACCTCCTTTGACGAATCCACTATTCTGGGTCCTCCACCATACAAAATTGGGTCTTTTGATTCGAAGAACCAAATAATTTTCTTAGTTGTTGTATTTATGATAAACCTCAATGATATTTAATGACAAAGAGGTCGATTACCTTTTGAGGTCCATAAAGAAGTATAACATCCTTGTCTGACCAAAAGGTGTTGCATTGAGGGCACTGTTGATAAGAGGTAACTGAGACAAGAGTGTAATGGTAATAACTGAATGAATAACAATTGAAAAAGTGGAAAACCATACCTTCCCATGAGAGTGACGAAGCCATTTCTTTATACATGACAATCCATACATATGCCCGCAAGGAAGACAACTAAAGAATAATCACAGATTTATAATGTCAAAATAGCCCGAATTAGTCAATTTTATTAACTTTTGAATTGCACATCAAGGATGTTTTCCTGGTACTCCTCAACAAAATCAAATATTTGAGGTAAATTAATCTTTAATAAAAATAATATACTACTGGTGCTTTGGTTGGGGGTCTCTATGTAATGATTTTGAAATCTTATGAAAACTAAACCTGATGTTTTATTTTTATTATACCTGTTGAAACATAGGGGGTTCAACGTTTCACTGAACAAAAGGTTCATATATTTTAAACCAATGCTGAAGGCGTTGCTGTTGCGAAAACGCCAACCTCCACAGATCTGCATCCTCCTACCTATATCTATCACTTTTGTCACATTCTCACAGGAAAACTCACCTTCATCAAGCATCTTGAATGTCGTTTTATGATGATCTAATATTATTACACTACAAAGATCAAAAGAAGAATAACGCAGCTGAAGGAGTGTTAAAAAATGCCTAAATGGGCAGGTAAGACAACAATTAGAACTGCCTACGATTTTAAGATTGACTCTGCGATGAAATAGGGAACTTAAGCTCAGTCTCGGGCAAAGGGCCTTTGCTTAAAAAAGTCATTTTGATAAAAAAAACACAGTTTAATTACCTTCAATAAGAAGTGATAGTGCTTATTCAACACAGGAGCTAGTCTCATCAGACCTTGTATATTATTTTAGTTGCGTATCTGCACCTCAGCGCCACTGGTCCTTTAGGCTACCTCCCCGAACAATACCATGCATATAAACGCAGGCTCACCCCCAAAATCATAAATTGATCTAAAATGACAAATATTTCACACATTTGGATACCTGTGTAAGATTGATTCTGCGATAAAATAGGGAACTCAAGCTTAGTATCGCTCAAAGGACCTACGGTTAAAAAGTCAATTTGAAAATATGCTAAATATGGCTTTAAACGTTTTCAAGTTTAAAATTCTCATCCTACGAGTTACAAACAAAGAGTGATAAGGATAGATACATGTAGCCATGACATCCCATGTTTCTCTCGAAAAGGCCATATCTTTTAGATTTGCTTTTAGAGCTTGGTTTTCCAATAGTTCAACTTTGAAGCCAATATCATCCAGAATTACCCTATAGGTATCTTAAATTCGACAAAACAAAAATCTAGTTGAACAAAAAAAATTCAGAACACATCATAATTGAAGTATTTTTCTGTCAGATGAAGTTAATCCTGGTTAAATACTAAGTGCAGTGTTCATTCACAGCATAACAAAGAAATGATAGTGCAATCTGATGGAAGTGAAGATAAAAATACAACAAATAACCTGAAGATTGGTGTTAGCAAGTGTGAAACGAGAAGGAACCACGATCAGGAGGTCAATGCTAAGAGATAAAGCGACATAGTTCTCAGCAACTGAAATGTCTGCTTCAAGAATAAATCCAACACTCTCTTCCTCTTCAGTAAGTTCCGGTTTTTCTTTTATCTCTTCAATTGCTGATTTAATAGAATCGATCCTATCCGTTCCTATTTGGTTTATCAGGAGGTCATCGCTCAGAAATAAATCGACATTGTTACCAGCACAAGATCTATTTATAAATTAAAGAAACCAATGGCATTAAACCCCATAATAATCTGGATTTCATTGTTCTTAGACAATAATAGCTAATTTTATCCAGGTATCATTCTTAGTACCTCAAGTCTAACCACGGCTTTACATTAATAACATAGAAATCCAGTAGTCAATCAATAAACAATATATAGATATAAATAGTAAAGATTTAACTTGAAGATTGGTCCTCAGAGATTGTAGATGAGGAAGAAACATATTAAAATGGGTACACTTGCATCTCCCCATTCTAATTATTCTCTCATTTGCACCCGAGTTAAATGCAGCCAACTATTGTGAAGACTTATACTTGATAGACTCAGAATCTTGAGATCGAGTCTCAACACTTTTTGGCTTACCAGTTAAAATTGGATGAAAATTTGTGTTACGTGGTGCATCATCATTCATAGGCGCATCAGATAAATCGACAACACTATTGTTTCCACCACTTTCTGTTTTCATTATTGACAACCTCCTACTTCTTCTTACTGAAAAATCAACAATCAACTCATAATTAGTTTAAATCTTTGTACCAAGGTTTTTGTTAAACACCAAGATTAAAGACATTATACTTTATGTAGCTTACCAGTTAAAATTGGATGAAAATTTGTGTTACCCATTGTTGGTGGAGCTTCCATTTATACCCAATTGATACAATTGATTGGTCAAACCCTAATCCCCCAAGTTTAGCTTTTTGAGTTGATGATGATGATCTGCTATTTAATTTTGTTGATGTAGCATATCCCGATTTCTAGCATTGTGATTATTTTTGTTGATTTTTTATTTAATTTATTTGGCATTTTTCACGGGTTGAATATTTTGTTTGGTGGATGATTTGGGTTTTAATTGATGTCTGAAGAATGATGATCACTACACCACCACTTGTAAGTTGTAACTGAAGGCTTTAAAACTCAAAATAGCCGGGTAAATCATTTTTTAATATGATACATAAAGCCCTTATATTTTCATGTTAATTACAACAATGCCATTCAGACATAATAACTGTCATCTAAAATGAGATAAGTGATCCAACGGCTTATAAGAGTTCTCATTTTTTCAACTTTAATAATTCTCTTACAATAACCCCCCTCTCTCTATATATATATATATATATATATATATATATATATATATATATATATATATATATATATATATATATATATATGTATATACATATATATGTATATGTATATACATATACATATATATATATGTATATGTATATACATATATATATATATGTATATCAAATGAAATCAAATCAAATCAAATCAAATCAAAAACCCTTATATAGGAAGGATGGTGAAACAATTTTTTAAATACAAAATTCTATAAAAATAACACATGTAATTCATTAAAGGGTTTCCATAAATACTTCAAAAAGAAAATAGGCATTACAAATGATGCCTTAAATACAAAATTCTATAAAAATATGTAAGGAAGGATGGTGAAACAATGCATTAAATACAAAATTCTATAAAAATGATTCCATAAAATTCTTCAAAAATAAAATAGGAATTACACATGATGCCTTAAATACAAAACTCTATATAAATATATATAGAAATTACAATTGATGCCTTAAATACAAAATTATATAAAAGTATATTAGGAACGATGGTGAAACAATGCCTTAAATACAAAATTATATAAAAATGATTTCATAAAATGCTTCAAAATAAAATGGGAATTACAAATGATGCCTTAAATACAAAATTCTATCAAAATGTAACTAGGAATTACAAATGTTGCCTTAAATACAAAATTTTATAAAAATATATAAGGGAGGATGGTGAAACAATGCCTTAAATACAAAATTTTATAAAAATGATTCCATAAAATGCTTCAAAAATAAAACAGGAATTACAAATGATGCCTTAAATACAAAATTCTATAAAAGTATATATATGAATTACAAATGATGCCTTAAATACAAAATTCTATAAAAATATATAAGGAAGGATGGTGAAACAATGCCTTAAATACAAAATTCTATAAAAATAATTCCATAAAATGCTTCAAAAATAAAATAGGAATTACAAATGATGCTTTAAATACAAAATTCAATAAAATTATATATAAGAATTACAAATGATGCCTTAAATACAAAATTCTATAAAAATATATATAGGAATTACAAAGGCTTCCTTAAATACAAAATTCTATAAAAATATATATAGGAATTACAAAGGCTGCCTTAAATACAAAATTCTATAAAAATGATTCCATAAAATGCTTCAAAAATAAATAGGAATTACAAATGATGCCGTAAATACAAAATTCTATAAAAATATATATAGGAATTACAAATGATTCCTTAAATACAAAATTCTATAAAAATATATAAGGAAGGATGGTGAAATAATGACTTAAATACAAAATTTTATAAAATGATTCCATAAAATGCTTCAAAAATAAAATAGAAATTATAAATGATGCCTTAAATACAAAATTCTATAAAATTATATATAGGAATTACAAATGATGCCTTAAATAAAAACTATATAAAAATATATAAGGAAGCATGGTGAAACAATGTCTTAAATACAAAATTCTATAAAACTGATTCCATAAAATGCTTCAAAAATAAATAGGAATTACAAATGATGCCTTAAATACAAAATTCTATAAAATATATATAGGAATTACAAATAATGCCTTAAATACAAAATTCTATAAAAATATATAAGGAAGGATGGTGAAACAATGTCTTAAATACAAAATTCTATAAAAATGCACAACAATAATATTAATTTCAAAAAAAAAATTAATGTAAAAACGTTATTCATAACATTAACATATACAAAATTTATTACCTCATAAAATTTAAAAATACATAAAATATTTGTACAATATTATTAAAATTCTAAAAAATATTTATGTAACAAACTTATTCATACCGTTAACGTATGCAAATTCAATTAACTCATAATATTCTTAAATAAATAAAATATCTTAAACTACGTTATTTTGTCTATTCTATGCTACATTATTAAAATATCAATGTCATAACTAACACTATATATATACTAAACTTCTAATACAAACACACATAATTCAATTTTCATTAAAAATATATATACTTAAAGCTAGCCCGTCCACCGGACGGGTCTAAAGGCTAATATATATATATATATATATATATATATATATATATATATATATATATATATATATATATATATATATATATATATATATATATATATATATATATATATATATATATATATATATATATATATATATATATATATATATATATATATATATATATATATATATATATATATATATATATATATATATATATATATATATATATATATATATACTAGCGTCGTAACCCGCCCAACGGGCGGGTCGTTCCGTAAATCTTTTCTAAAAGTGCGTTTGTGTATCTCTTATATCTGTTGTCAGTTTGACCCGTTTTTTGTTTAAACGAAAACTAAAAGAAAACTAATCTGTAATATATTTAGGTTCAACATACGTGTTTTGTCCCATGTGAATCGTTGGCATACACTCTTGTTTTTTTAGCTATTAACTTTTGATTTTTTTAGAGTTATTAACTTTTAACCTTTTTAGTAACATAAACCATCTAACGGGTGGGTTCAAGACCGATTATGAGCTTTTTGATGCCCTGGGCGAGATGTTTGAAAAATGCCCCCACTTAATGTTATAAAAATTTACGCGCATATAGACTTGATAAAACACGTTAAAACTACACATATAGAACGACTCGATAGAACTTGATAATAACAATTTTGTTTTTTTATTTGTTGGGATATTGTTCACCAGCAATAAAATCGCCACAAATAAATTTATTCGTTGTTTTTTTAATTTTTTAAAATTGTTGGTATTTTGACTTTTGACTTTTTGACCAGACGCAATATTTTAACTGTTTTTATTTATAAATATTATTCATACTTTTATGTTATGTGTTATTTTTCTAAAAAATATTCACACTTTTATTTATGGCTTTTGTATACTTGTTTATATTTTTATGTGTTAATTTTTATAATAGTTCACATACTAAAGTATTAATCTATTTTTATAATGTTCACACTTTTATTATGTGTTAGTTTTTGAAAAAGAAAATTCACACTTTTTCTTGTTGGTTAATTTTTTAAAAAATCCACCATCTTATCATCTTATGTGTATATTTTGTTAATATTTTTACATTAGAAAATGTGCATTTTGCATTTATATGTCATAATTTTTCTATACACTTATATACGTGCATACTGATATTGACGGTTATAAATGTAAACATTTTAATATACGCTACCCAGTGTGAATAAAATAAAAAAACGTTCACAGTTTTATTAGTGTGAAAAATTAAGTGTGTACAAATACCATTTTTAGCGAATGATTGTACTTAGGCTAATAGAGTGTGACATATTGTTTTTCTTTAAAACATTTGATAGGGCCATCTTCTATCATTTCGCCAAAGAGCATACGGTGCAGTCGAGCCTTTTACTCCCACGATATCAAAATTCCCCACGATGGCACAACCCCCTCCCTGGTTAACACGAGAATTCTCGTGTCGTCGTCACCCCGCCAAACGGTTAAACGGTCAAAAAAAAAATAGCCGTTATTCCGATGGTAGGATTTTTAAATTTTAAAAAAAGAACGATAACTCAACCCCATGGCGTGAGCCACGGTTTGGTTGGCTGCGCCATGGCCTCGCGCCGTGGGCGACGACGTCGGCTGGTTGTAGCCAGCCTAAACCGACGATACGAGCAACGGTACGATTGGTGCCGTCGTCAGCTCGCGTCGTGATGGCCAGCCGAACGACGATGCACCGTAACGTGCCCTCTAAGTCATCAAAATACTCATAGTTGGCCTTGCTTAGGGGGGTCTAGTGACTTTATGAACTTCGTGTATCGACAATCTCATTTTCAAGTACGATCATATCTTGTGATTGAACTAAATTTTCTAACCGATACAATGAATTGGAATTTTTATAAAGAATAACAAAGATAAAAAAATGATATTCTCTCCGACCCAAAATTATAGTCCTATTTTTACTTTTTTGGTATTTCTTTCTCAACTTTTACCTTAAATATTTATTTTAGTGTTACATAATACTTGATAAAAAATTATAACAATAAAAATATATTTAAAAACTAATCAATTCATATACTTTTAATTAAATATTATATAACAAAAAAAATAATATTTAAAGTAAAAGTTGGAAGAAAAAGATCGAAAAAGTTAAAGTGGGAATATAATTTTTGGACGGAGGGAGTATATAATGTTCATGACAAATGACTCGTCATGGACTAATATATCCGAATTATCTTCGACGTTTGTTTTCTTGCACAGACAAAAACAAAGGCACATATATTGGACTTTTGGTTCATCTAGTCCAGACAGCTGTGTGCTTGTGTGGTACCTTGTCAAGAAAGCTTCTAATTGATAATTAATTTCTAACCTGACTATAGTTCTAGATCTTATATCTGTTTCCATGGCGACAATGGCTATAAAAACACAAATCACTAATATCGTAATAGAGTTAAGATCTATATAGACACTTAGATTAGCATGTACCTATTCAACCAATCATAATCACATTTAAAAAAAACCCCACTTCCCACCACTTTTTTAAAAATGAAATATCTCACAAACAGTAAATCGTCAAACGAAAAAAAATACACAATTGTGACGAGAATTAAATCATCTATCTATCGAGGGGCACATGTATATACTTTCGACGAACTTTTTTTCGACTTTTTTTTCTTAAGTCACGTCTGGAGAGAATCATATATGATTCGTCACAAATCATATATGATTCGTTCGTCACGAATCATATATGATTCGTGATATAAATCATATATGATTTTCTGAGAATCATATATGTTTCGCAACGAATCATATATGATTTTCTCCAGACGTGACTTAAGAAAAAAAGTCGAAAAAAAGTTTGTCGAAAGTATATACATGTGCCCCTCGATAGATAGATGATTTAATTCTCGTCGCGATGATATGTTTTGTTTTACGTAACGATGAACGGTTTGTGAGATATTTAATTTTTAAAAAATGAGTTTTTTTGTTACATGATAAAAATGGATGGTTGTGATTGGTTGGTTGAGTCTATGCTAAACTAAAGGTTTATGAGGATTTTTTCCTATCGTAATAAAGTTAAAATAGTTTATAAAAAAGGCAAATGATTTCCATGCCAATATGTGCTTTCTCCTATTATATAAAAATATTTTCTAAGTATTAGAATATTACATGGGGGCCCTCTATTTCTTTTGCATGCATTTGACTTTAACATCTATGGACACTGCACTGGCAAAAGACAGAAGCGTAGAAGAGTAAATGCATATCATAATTCATAAAGTTGACATCTCTTCAACTAAAGTAGAAGATAGGAAATACCAGTCTAGCATCATCATGTCCATGAAATTTTGGGATGTAATTACATGCCTTGAAATAAGCAAATAAGGAAAGCAACCACTTTCAAACATGTGCCATATCATAATACTTTCTGAACTGAGATGTAAAACCTGTATTTAAAATCCCCGAATATTAAATACACGTGGTCTCAGCTTTAATTAAACGTTAACATAAATTATGCAGTCTCAGTTTTAGTTAAATAATTCAAATAAATAATTATTCAGAAAATATATATTAAGTTTCAGAAACTATTACGTAGGTATTATTATTTTATAGAAAAGAATTATTTAACTTTTCAGAAATTTAAACTCGATAACTTATACAAGTATACGATGAAATTAAAAGTCGAAAAACAAGTGAAACCCACACAACCTTCGTGGGCCGACAGTTTTTAAAAGAAAAGAAAGAAGAATATAGGCCCTTAAACCCGGCCCATTTGTGCAAGAAAATAGAAAATCAGGGGGGAATTAAACCACTTCTTGGCAACTAACAGTAAACAAAAAAACAAAAAACAAAGCGTAGGGTTTTTTGTTTTGTGAGGGTGCCGCCAACAGACCAAAAAAAAGGGAAAGATGGATTTCGATCTGTCATGATTCATTCAAGTCACTGTCATTCTTAATCGAGATAGTTGGTAATCATCGTCTTCCTTCTTACTCTTATAACCACGAATTTGTTTTTTTTACGATGATCAAGAACTCATGGTCTTGATAAATTAAACATATATATGATTATTTTAGTGTCGGGTTTTGATTAGTTTACGAAAATCGAGACCTTTGGTGTGCATACTGTTGCCAGCCGTGACTCACACAGTGGACGGTGGTGGTGCTTTCTGCTTGCCAGTCTCGAACAAACCCTAAACAAGGGTAACGAATAAACAGGGGGTGTTTGGAATTAACATGCAGTAAGGGGGTGTTTGGGATTAACATGCTGTAAGGGGGCGTTTGGGACTGTAAGCAGTAGGAACTATATAACAATCAGTGGGAACCCCAAACAAACAGTGGGAACTTATAAACAAGCATTGGGAACTTATAAACAAGCAGTGGGAACCAAGGGAAAACAAAAACAGTGGTAACCACTGGGTGACGTCAGCCGCAAGGGTGCCCGGTTTGGTTAACCCGAGACATGGGTGTCTCGGGGAAGATTTTTAGCACGGGTTTTCGGGATAACTAGTAATTGTAAACGCTTAGAAAATGTTTATAGTAATTAAATCATGTTATAAGGTATTTTATAAATAGATTAATTAAATTGTTAAATTTTATTAATTTAATTTGTAAAATTAAATCGATATTGTTTTACCTTTTAATTATTTTGAAACGTGTGATTTAATTAATATTTTCAAGGAAACGAATTTAGAAACTTTCAAATTATATTAGATTACTATTTATAGTAATAATAATTATCTCAGAGTTTGCACATTATACAGTATTTAGGTATACAGAAAATACGTTAATCAGTAATATTATCGAATAGTCAGATATTATCAGTTTATACACAAACAATAATACAAATAAAATCAAACTAGGAACAGTTAAAGATCAGTAAAAATAAACCAATATCAGTCAACTCATTTCACGTCATTTATTTATGTAGTAACCATGAAGTCGGAGTAGATCGTTCAGCTTTTATTCTTATTTCATTACTGGACACGAGGTACGGATTTTCCCTCCTTTCAGTAAGGACTTCCTTTCTATGCATGATTAAGATTCTCCGTTTGCAGCCAAATGTTTTCCCCAGTATATGTTTAAGCTTATCAGTAATCATGTTAATAACTAAATAAATTGCCTGAGAACTATATACAAGCATGACCAGTTTATGTACTAGTTACGGAGGTACCGTAACCATGGCACTAGAGGCACCGGTGTCGTGACTCACATGCAGGAGAGTGATGTCCTGCATCGTCCCACTCATGTTCAGTTTGGCCATTTTATCAGTATGTTTAGTGGGGCGTATGGATGCATCCTAGGCTTATCAGTTTACAAGTTATCAGGGTGAATGTGGTGTGTGCTCTACATCCTTCACATTGGAGCTGATCCCTCCACCCAGCACAGTATTTAGAGGTCACCCCTCTACAATTATTTAGGGGTCACCCCTCTACAGCATGACGAGGTCACCCCTCAAGTTATTCATGCACCGTTGTTACAGCACATGACCTATATAAGCTCTGGATATTAAAATACAGTAAATGCATGTTTTCAGATTTAACAGATAACAATTCAGCTTTATTATTTATAAATCAGGCTTTATAGGTTATACACAGATTTCTGCTGCAACTTTACTTATCAGTCTTACAGCTTCAGTATTTTATCATCTGTTTCATTTCAGTAACTCCTTATCATGTTTTATATCCGTTCACTGAGCGTTATGCTCAGCCGTAGTTCTTTCATGTTCTAACGGCAGGTACACAGGACGCTCTTAGGATTCTGAGAACATGTGCATTGAATGGAAGCTATCCGGACTTCTTACTTTATGCACTTCTTACATTATTCTGCTTATTTGGACATTGTTTAGTCCTTTCCTTTAGTATTTTATTTTTCATGTTTTGAGCTTGGGTTGGATTACCGATGTTTGATTCTGGTATTTCTGTTATGGTCGGTTAATGTTTTAGGACATTTACCTTATGCTTTGATGACACGCCATAAATACACGTAACGGTCCACTTATCCAAGTGGGGTGTTACAATTATGGTATCAGAGCTATAGGTTCGACCTGTAGGCTCTAAAACTTGACCTATGACTAGTGGGTAGTCACTAGGAACTTCCTACATTTTGGCGTTGTTATCTTTCATGTTTGATGAGACTGTATTTATACATAGTCTCATCGTCCAAATTGGGCTTAAAACGCTTAAAATGTCATCAAAATACCCAAAATATGCCTGTGTTTGTTCATTGTGTATTTCAGGTACGGATATCGTGAATTCATCAAAAGATCAAAGGAATCAAGCAAAAACGAACACTGGAAACGAAGCCACACAAAGAACCGGACCCGAATCATGATTTTCCAAAATTTCCCTTGAAGAATTGAAGATTGGCAAGAATGGTCCCTCAATTTATGAAGACTTGTCACAAATGACCCTCCATTATTCATTTGTGCAAGATATATCCTTGATATTTGAAGACATGTGCATGATTGGCCCTTGGAGAATGCCTTTTGTACACTTTTGATCCTTGGTAAAAAGTTTACCAAATCATGTGCCAAATTTGACAAATGCTTGAAAGATATAACAAAAGAAAAAGGGAGTAAAAGCTGTTAGAAAAGAAATGGAAACAAGTTGAGAGTGCAAGGACTATTTTTTCCAAACAATGCAATCAACCTCAGCCAATCACCATTACACGTCATCTCCCACCACCAATAAACCCACGCCACCTCACTTTACCCCCCACGTCATACTCCACTTCCCATTTATTTATTTTAACTGATTTAATCAGTTCAAAATTGGGGGTAAACACGTTTTTTGAATATTAATCACCCTAAATCCCAATTAAACACCACTGTTTATCTTTCCCCAACCCCAAGAACCCTAATCCTAATCACCTAAAAACAAAGGGGTTTTCCCCTTATTATCCAGATTGAAGATTAACCACCCACTCATCAAAACCCATCACTCACTTTACCCATCCCGTGACTCTAATGGGTCCCCCCAAGGTCCCCTGTTTGTTCATTTTTGGCAAAAAGAGAATATTACAGCAATCAAACGGCTCCAACACTTTTCTTGGTCCCAAAGGTTCCCAATATACGTCCATGATCAAAAGTTCTTGCTGGCATCCACCAAACATCCACATGTGACCATGAAGACTTGAATTTCAGATTTTGACCAAGGGCAACTTAGGAAAATCAGTTAGCTAGGGTTTTTAGACTAGAATGTTCTACTTAGCATTATAAAAGGAGCACCAAACATGTTGGCTGCCCTTTGTTCCAGAATTTTGTAAATTTTTTTATCTTAATGAATATTTAAAGTATTTTGGTTTAATATTGCAAGTTCTGAGTTCCCATTTAAATTCCTGTTTTATTTAGTTTAAAGATTTTCAATCCTTTTTATTTCATATGCAATTTAGTTTAAGTAAAAAAAAAGTGTGTTTAAGATTTTTAGGATTTTCAAAAGCTCATGAAGTGAAAGTGGAATGAGCTTCTGATTTTTTTTTTGAATTAGTGTTTCCAACATTGTTTTAAAAAGTTTTAAATAGCTTTTGTGGAGTTTGTATTAAAAGATTTCAAAGATTTGTGGTTTCAAAGATTTCCAAAAAGAAATCAGTTTTCCATTCATTTTTTTTCCTTTAAGCTATAAGCTATAAGCTAGCTTAATTAATAAGCTAGCTTGATAGCTTATAGGCCTTGTGAACAGTTAACTTTGGTGTTCTCTTGGCAGGTTCAAAGATCCTTCAAGCTCTAGAAGACATATTGGGGTGTTTGGGACTGCAGTAGTCCCCACCCATCAATCTCTCTACTTGGCAACCTCTCACAAGCCTATAGCTCAAGTTCCTACTTGATTGGAAGATGGCATCAGCCATCCCCTTGGCCTGGATGTAGGTCAAGGAAGTTAAAAGGCTTGAACCCTTCCATATTTTGTGAAATTTGAAGAATTAGTGATCTTGTGTGATTGTTGCTATTTTGTGTGTTTTTATCATTGGTTATTGCTCACTTGTTAGTCTTATGCATGTTATGATTGATTTGGACCAGTTTAGTTTAGGTTTGTGTGTTGTTGCTTAGTTAAAAATTCATAGTCAGTTTTATAGGGGGTGTTTGGCTTAGTGATATATCCTAATTAGGTGACACTAAGAGCAAGTATAGACTGGTCTTACACACTCAACAAGGTAGTGATAAGTTGTTTTATTAGTTTAGTTCAAGTTTGGTAGGATATTAGTGAGTTTGCATGCTTCATTTTTAGTTAAACTAGGCACTAAATCAGTAACCACACTTTTCTGCCCATTTTAGTGTAATGTTTGCCTTGTAAGCTTGTTAGTTGTTAGAAGGTAGGGTGACCTAAGGTTTGTAACCATTTATTTGTGTTTGGGTGGTGTCCTGATCAAGATTTGGCAAGCCAAATCTCACCCTAGGTGCCAATTGCACCAGCAAAACGACCCCAGGGCACTTTTCTGTTTATCAGAAACTTTGGGCCCCAATTGTGTGTGATTCTGTGTTGTTCATTGTTTAATTTCTTGTGTTACTGACTCCCCACAACCCAACTGGTTGTGGGGGTGCCCTATTATCCAAGAAAAGCCACAAGAAAAGCTTTCCTAAGCTTTTCATTTTTTTGTCAGCTTATTTTCACTAGCAGTGGGAACTCACTTCCCCCTGCTAGTTTGTTGGTTTCCCCTGCTGCACTAAAAGACAGAAACCAAGCAATGTCACTATCAAGTTTCTTACTTTTTTGTCTTTAGTGAAGTTAAATAGGTTTTAGACCTTAATTCTTTTTCCAATATTTTTCTTTTTTAATTTCTGATTTTTCAGTTTAGTTAATTTTGAAGTTACTGTTCATTTTACATTTTTTAGATTAAAGTGCTATTTTAATTACTTTTTATTTATCTGTTTTTTGTCTTTTAGTGGTAAAAATACATATTTTTCACTTTTAAAATTTTCTTAGATTTAGGAAATTAATTTAAGATTTTTAGATAAAAAAATATTCACTGTTCACTTTTTAATTATTTTTTATAATTAAATTAGTTTAATTAGGGTTTAATTATTAATCAGTTTTGTCTTTTAGTGCAAATTTCTACATTTTCCAAACTTTTTCAATTTTCCACTGTTCATTAGGGTAATTTAAGATTTTTAAAATTGTCAAATTAATTTTGACATTATTTTATTATTTTTTAGGATTATTTTAACTAAAAAATAGTTTTTAGTGTTTTAAAAATAGAAAATTAGTTCTTAAAATTTAGGAAAAATAGTTTTTAGTCTTTAAATAATATAGTAACTTATTAGTTCAATAAAATAATATTTTGGACATTTTGTTAATTATATTTAACTTTAGGGCTTTAATTAGCATTTAAAATTGAATATTTAATTAATAAAAGGTTTTAAAATATATTTGTTGGATTTTTATTCTTATTTATATTATTTAAGACTTAGTTTTAACTTTTAATTAATTTTTAGGTTTAATTTTTAATTTCGTCACGTTTTACGTATTTACGTTCGCGTTTTACGTCAACGTCGTAGTTTAAATCGTAGTCGTAGCTCGTCTTTACTTTTTCTCTTCTCAACCAAAAAACGTCACTAATCCAAACATTGTTATTTTATATATTGGCACATTAATACACACACCTCCTTCGAGAACGAACTTGGAATTTATTCGTCTTCACGGTTTTCCTAAATCGTGTCGATTAATACTTACCACATTTATACTCGTCTTTCCTAAGACTTGTATATCACTAAAAACCACAACATCATTTTGGCGCCGCTGCCGGGGAGGTGTTTAGTGTGCCATTTTTATTAGTATCGTGTTTGTGTGAGTAGTGCGTTTTTGCTTTTCATTTTTGGAAAGCGTAAATATCGTACATACTCATTTTTGTTATTTTTATCTATTATATTATAATATCCAAATAAATCATGTTTAGTTTTCCTAAATTAAACACAAAACAATCTTTACTATATTGTAGATATATTGGTTTTCGTTTTTATTGTGAATATATTATTACTATATTGTATCTACGTAAGAACAATAAATATACAAGTACTCCAAAAGCGTGAAAACGCAACCTTGATTCGGGATTTCATCACTCGATCATTGTATTCGAATCCAAAGCAAAAGTTTAAAGGCAAAATAGATAAATACTTTCGTGAGGCTTAATTTCAATTAACACAAACTATAAGGTGGGTATAAGGCGGTTGTATTTCATGACCTAAAGGAAAAAGGCTCTTAAGTGCTTCGCGCCGCCTCGTTTCCTCCGCTTGCTTGTGCGTGTTTTGAGAAAGAAGGCTAATCGAGGGTTTGCCGCCCAAGTATTATCTACATATACTATATTTGCTTGTGTTTTCAAGATTAAACCCTCTTGAACGTTTTGGTGTTCCACCAACGTTCTAAAGTCATCGAGAACGTTCACTCCACGTGATCGTTTTCATTCTTTGAGGCTCTTTTAATCGAGAAAGTCGATTCGAGGGGAGATTTGTAGATTTGTGTCTACGTAATACATTCAAAAATCCAAAAAAATTAAAAAACCAATCAAAAACCAAAAAAAAAATTGAAAAATCAAAAACCGCAAAAAGAATCTTCTTTGCTACCACCCATTCTACGCTTAGTGCATGCGCACTCGATCGAAGGATTATTCCAATTCTAGTGAAGCTTCGAATCGACGCAATCGTAATCGAAGGAATCGACGACGTAGACGAGAATTAGAAACCGACGTTCCTAATATCGTTGTTGAAGAAACCTTAGACGAGATGGCCGACAATCGTTCTATGATGGAATTGCTCCAAGCGCCCACCGAGGGTTATGGAGACGCGATCGTAATTCCCGCTATCGAGGCGGAGAATTTTGAGATTAAGAGCGGAATGATTTCGTTAATCCAAGCTACGAAGTTTCGAGGTCGTGAAACCGATAATCCTCACGACCATATTCGGAATTTTGATCGTCTTTTAGCCACGAGCAAGTTTAGAACGTCGACACCGATGTCGTCAAGCTTATGCTTTTTTCGTACTCGCTCGATGGTGCCGCCAAGGATTGGTACGAGAAAGAGCCACCTAATTCCATTACTACGTGGAAGGATCTCGTTTCCAAGTTCGTTAATTATTTTTTCCCACCGTCTAAGACGACGTTTTTCAAAAACGAGATTACGAAATTTGAGCAAAAACCGAATGAATCTTTTAGAGACGCGTGGGATCGTTTTACGGAATTGCTTAGGCAATGTCCTCACCATGGTTTTTCCGAGTTGCACCAAATCGATACGTTTTACAACGGTCTTAATTTTCAAGAGCAAGATTCGTTGAATTCCGCCGCCGGTGGCAACTTTTTGTGTAAGACTCCGAGAGAAGCTTTGATAATTATCGAGAACCGATCCAAGGTTTACCAACTCCGCAATGCACCGAGTGTTGCCAATGTCGCCAATGTTAGTAGTTCTAATCGCGACATTGAGAGAGTTGATGCGAAAGTCGACAAGTTAACGAATGTGTTCACGTCTTATCTCATTGAGATGCAAAAGAAAGACGCTCCCGCTACGGTGAAAGCGGTTGAGGTTTCGTGTACGTTTTGTGGTGGACCTCATAATTATTACGAGTGTGCGGCTACGGATGGCCAAACGTCGAATGTGAGTGCGTTAAATGGAAACAACAATTTTTCTAATCAAAATAACGCGGGTCCATCACAACAAGGCAATTATAACCAAGGCAACAATTTTCAAAATCAAAACAATTTTCAAGGTAACAATCAACAAGGAAATTTTTCGATTCAAAATCAAGGAGGTTATAATCAAGGTCGTAATATAACTTGGCAAATTCGAGATAACAATCAAGGCAATAATTTTTCAAGTGGTAATCAAGGAAATTTTCAAAGAAATAATCAAAACCAAGGGAACTTTAATTCTAATCAAAATAGTTCGTCAAGCGATTTTCAAAATTACATGAAAACGAATGAGGCTAATATGAGACGATTAGAGGGAGAAATTGGTACTTTGAAAAATGACTTTTCTAATACATTGAAATTGCAAAACACGAAAATTGAGCAAGGGCAAATTGATATTAAAAAGATGTTTTCGGCCATTATGAACAAGGCCTCGGGTTCGTCATCGAGTTCGTTACCTAGTGACACCGTTGCTAATCCGAAAGAACAATGCAAAGCCGCCTCGTCTCGTGAGAAAGGTCGTGTGATTACCCCTAACCTTGAAGGATTCCGTGTTGTTTATCCCTCTCAACCCTCGACTTCTAAGACGTCTTCTTGTTCTAAAGTCGATGGGGTGAACGTGGCGACCAAGGAAAAGAGTGCACACCCTCGTGTACCTCAAATTCCATCCACGGTTCAAAAAGAGAGCTTTGTCGACCTTACCAAAGTAACCCTTGAAGAAACTTGTGCTTCAATCCTTCTTAAAGAACCCAAAAGGCGTATGCCGAGAAAGGAAAAGGATCCGGGCCAATTTCTACTACCTTGTGATTTTTCCGAGATTGAGGGATGTTTAGCCCTTGCCGATTTAGGTGCTAGCATCAATCTCATGCCTCATTCTCTTTGGAAATTGATGAGATTGCCTTCGCTTACCCCCACAAACATGACAATCGAGCTTGCAAATTGTACTCCATTAATACCAATTGGAATAGCCGAGGATGTCTATGTTAGGATTGGAAAGTTTGTTTTTCCCGCGGATTTCGTTATATCCGATTACGAGTGTGACCCTAAATGTCCCATTATTTTAGGCCGACCATTCTTATCGACGGCTCGAACCGTAATCGACGTTCACGAGGGGAGACTTACTATGAGATATGGGGATGAGAAAATAGACTTTTTCGCTAGAAAATCCCAAGGGTTTAATGAGAATAAAAAAACCAAGGTTTCAAAACCTAATGATTCAAATTCTAATGATTTCAAAATGTTTACTTTAGCGGAAAGAATGAAGCTTGATGCATGTTTTGAAAGAATTAAGAAAAACGGTTTTAAAGATGATGATTTTAATGATAAAGAATACGTGTACCTAATTCAAAAGGGTATGTGTAAATTTATGGATGAAAACTCACTTTGGGATGTTTTTAGCGAAACAAGTGAACCACCAATTCCGAAGGGCGACGTTAGTGCCATCACGACAACGACCAATATGGGCTCGTCTTCACCACCTTCGAAGGACCATGACTTTGAGGCCTATACTTCTAAACCCATTGAAGTGCCTCCCACTCCTAGCCCCAAATCCATTAAGGCTAAGGAAGTGGCCCAACCCAATGCAATCTCACCCATCATAGAAATGTCACCTAAGCATAGTCATTCGACTTGTAAGTCCATGGTTGTGACTCTCGAAAAATCCACTCGAGAACTTGCTCACATCGACACTTTCTTTGATGACGATGGTGATTTTGCCGAGATCGAGCATATACTTGCTAATCCGCCACCCATCTTCGAGGATTTACCCTTTGATAAATCTTCAAATGAAGAGGACGATCTCATGTCGGAAATTTCTTATGATGATGAGAATGACGACACTTTCACAACGTACTCGAATTCCGTATACGAACCTATTTTTCATCATAATCCCATTTTTGATGATGAATTCAAGAACGTTGATGACCATACCATCGATCCTCCTTCGTTTCACAATTGTGATGATGAAGAATTCTTTAAGGAGGTCGATGATTTTCTTGCTATAGACACAAGTCCCATTCTCGAGGAGTTACCTTATAAACACTCCTCATTTGAGAATGACGTTTACCACATTCGTGAGGATCTAACTTATCAACGATCCCCACAAAAGAATGATGATTTTGTGCGTGATCGTGATCTTTTCGAGAGAGTTTCTAAGATACTCAAAGAGGGGAATGACAAACCATGGTTTGACAAGCCTATCTATGACAAAGAAATCGATGAGATCGACGTTCATGAAGATGACGAGTATGTAGACCCCGAGGGGGCGGTGTTCTTTATTGACAAACGTTTTGAGAACTTATATAATCCACCACCCCCTAACCGCGACTTAAATGTGAGGATTTTTAGCGCGACTAATTTTGAATTTGACACGCCAAATATTTTTTGACATTATTCAATCGGGTTTTCATAAAGAGTTTTTGAACGATGAAAAAGGAAAAGATTTTAAAAATGTTTTAAAAGATTTTTCTACATGTTTAACTCCGTCATCACCACATTATATGAGTGCTACCACCTCATCTACTCCTTTTGACGACGGTTGGTGTGGTCTTAGTATGGGGGAAGCCCCAAATGTTCCCTCACACTTTACCACCGAGGACGAGATTTACGATCCCGGAATTGCTTGTAAAGGGAAATCTCGGTCTTCCACCGATGCAATAAATGGAAATCGTATCTATTTGCTTGGTGTGAGTCTACCTCGAGTAGCTCATTATGTTGCCTTACCCATTGCCCCACCTTTCTACTTCTCATCTCTTTTCTTCTACCCCATTGGGGTTTGTGTTGAAGTAGCGTTGTCTCGTCTTTCATCCGAAAACGAAGACGCTATCTTTGACCCCGGTATACGTTTATCGGGTTTTAAAAGTACTCCATGTACTTTTGGGCCTTGTTTAGCATGTAAGCCCCACTAAAAATGACCATACCAAGATTATCCCTAAATGATCACATTTATGGGGATTCGAGTCGAGCTTTTGACTCGGTTATCAAAAACAAGGTGCCTCGTGGGGGATTCTCATGCTTATCCTTGTACATATTATCGCTTTCTTAGTTTAATGTAACGAGGGGACTTGTGCTCTTCCAACCTTTGTTCCGTGGTTGTTTGTGATTGTGATTTATTAGGTTCATCGTCATCATTGAAGCCTCTCGTGTTCATTTTACGTAGCACTCGAGCTTCGATCGTTGCCTTTGGAGATTCCGATATCCGATGATATCCTTTTATGTTCTAACGTTTATCTTATTAGCATAATTCATAAACGGCTTTTAGGTTATTCGTTTTACCCTTTCCATGCTCGAGATTAAGCATTCGACTTCGTCTCTAGTATGGGGGTGTTTACACCCCTAGACTCGAAACATTGAGGACAATGTTTAGTTTTAGTATGGGGGGGTGAGTAGATACTTCACCTTGCTCACGTCAACACGCAATCCAATATTCATCTTTTTGTTATCGTTTTGTTGCAAAATAAGGCTAAAAATGGCCAAATTTTAAAATTTTTCTTGCTTTTCATAAGTGTTTAAGACACGAATGTAGGTTTTCCGTTGGTGAGAACAAGAGTAATTTTTGACTCGACCGTGCGTGTTGAGCACTTAGCTTCGATTCCTTAACTTTTTAGGCTAAGTCTCTTAAATGAGGACGAGAAATGATAGAGTTATTTATAAGTCTTGTAATCGTCACGATCTTATGTGTAGTAATTATTAGCTTATTCTCCCCACACTTTTGCATAATAAATTGTTAATAAATATTGATTTGGCGGTTTAGTCACTATTGTTGGTTTCTAATTTGTTTTGGTAGCTTCCATGTAATTAAATTGGGAAAACATTAAGGTATCGCCAGCGTCACGGTTTTGAAGTATTGGCACCCGAATAATCGAAAGCTTCACCTAATAATAAGATTTCAAGTGCTCACCTAAATTAAGCAAAAATTTGAAGCTCACAAGGCCGAAAAATCTATGCCCAAATTGAAAGTGAATCAAGCCTTAATCTTCGAAGCTTTAAAGATCCAAAATTCGCTTTAGCGTGAGGATATACGTCTTTGGCTAATAAAACCACCGATGAGGCGGATAATAAAAGGCAAGACAAGACCGAAGTCATAATAAAAGCTTCATGGCGAAGTTGAATAAAAGATGGAGGTAAACCAAAGATAATAAGGCCCTTCCGTTAGGGGGCGTATAAAAGTCTTGGTAATAAGTCTCATGTTCAAAACCGTTATAAAACCGTGTTTATCGATCCTTCTTGTTGACTTAATTTTTTGACATCGTTGTCTATTGGGGTGAATTATTGATTTAATGATTTTGGTTACACCGTTAAGTTTCTATTTTTAGACTTAATCTCTATTCACGCATAAGTCAATGATGTATCCTCGTGATCATTAAGACAAAATAAAATATAAGAGATACCAATTAGGAATAAGGGAGTTTAGGTTCGTAATTAACACTCATGAGAAGTGATCGTGTTGCTAACTTATAATAACAATGATCTCGTTACACGCTTAGCATGGGATTGGGTGAAAATCGAGGACGACGAAATTATTTCTAACGAAGCATTCACGTGTTCTTGTTCTATGATCCCAAAAGTCACTTAATCGTGATGAAAACAATACATTATGTCTAAAACGCATAGTTTATTAAAATTTATGTCTTGAATAAATGTCATCATAAAATGAATTTTGGAAGTGCTATGATACTTAATTCTAGCATTGCGTGGGGACACGGCAATGGTTTAGTATGGGGGAGTGATGAGACTGTATTTATACATAGTCTCATCGTCTAAATTGGGCTTAAAACGCTTAAAATGTCATCAAAATACCCAAAATATGCATGTGTTTGTTCATTGTGTATTTCAGGTACGGATATCGTGAATTCATCAAAAGATCAAAGGAATCAAGCAAAAACGAACACTGGAAACGAAGCCACACAAAGAACCGGACCCGAATCATGATTTTCCAAAATTTCCCTTGAAGAATTGAAGATTGGCAAGAATGGTCCCTCAATTTATGAAGACTTGTCACAAATGACCCTCCATTATTCATTTGTGCAAGATATATCCTTGATATTTGAAGACATGTGCATGATTGGCCCTTGGAGAATGCCTTTTGTACACTTTTGATCCTTGGTAAAAAGTTTACCAAATCATGTGCCAAATTTGACAAATGCTTGAAAGATATAACAAAAGAAAAAGGGAGTAAAAGCTGTTAGAAAAGAAATGGAAACAAGTTGAGAGTGCAAGGACTATTTTTTCCAAACAATGCAATCAACCTCAGCCAATCACCATTACACGTCATCTCCCACCACCAATAAACCCACGCCACCTCACTTTACCCCCCACGTCATACTCCACTTCCCATTTATTTATTTTAACTGATTTAATCAGTTCAAAATTGGGGGTAAACACGTTTTTTGAATATTAATCACCCTAAATCCCAATTAAACACCACTGTTTATCTTTCCCCAACCCCAAGAACCCTAATCCTAATCACCTAAAAACAAAGTGGTTTTCCCCCTTATTATCCAGATTGAAGATTAACCACCCACTCATCAAAACCCATCACTCACTTTACCCATCCCGTGACTCTAATGGGTCCCCCCAAGGTCCCCTGTTTGTTCATTTTTGGAAAAAAGAGAATATTACAGCAATCAAACGGCTCCAACACTTTTCTTGGTCCCAAAGGTTCCCAATATACGTCCATGATCAAAAGTTCTTGCTGGCATCCACCAAACATCCACATGTGACCATGAAGACTTGAATTTCAGACTTTGACCAAGGGCAACTTAGGAAAATCAGTTAGCTAGGGTTTTTAGACTAGAATGTTCTACTTAGCATTATAAAAGGAGCACCAAACAAGTTGGCTGCCCTTTGTTCCAGAATTTTGTAAATTTTTTTATCTTAATGAATATTTAAAGTATTTTGGTTTAATATTGCAAGTTCTGAGTTCCCATTTAAATTCCTGTTTTATTTAGTTTAAAGATTTTCAATCCTTTTTATTTCATATGCAATTTAGTTTAAGTAAAAAAAAAGTGTGCTTAAGATTTTTAGGATTTTCAAAAGCTCATGAAGTGAAAGTGGAATGAGCTTCTGATTTTTTTTTTGAATTAGTGTTTCCAACATTGTTTTAAAAAGTTTTAAATAGCTTTTGTGGAGTTTGTATTAAAAGATTTCAAAGATTTGTGGTTTCAAAGATTTCCAAAAAGAAATCAGTTTTCCATTCATTTTTTTTTCCTTTAAGCTATAAGCTATAAGCTAGCTTAATTAATAAGCTAGCTTGATAGCTTATAGGCCTTGTGAACAGTTAACTTTGGTGTTCTCTTGGCAGGTTCAAAGATCCTTCAAGCTCTAGAAGACATATTGGGGTGTTTGGGACTGCAGTAGTCCCCACCCATCATTCTCTCTACTTGGCAACCTCTCACAAGCCTATAGCTCAAGTTCCTACTTGATTGGAAGATGGCATCAGCCATCCCCTTGGCCTAGATGTAGGTCAAGGAAGGTAAAAGGCTTGAACCCTTCCATATTTTGTGAAATTTGAAGAATTCGTGATCTTGTGTGATTGTTGCTATTTTGTGTGTTTTTATCATTGGTTATTGCTCACTTGTTAGTCTTATGCATGTTATGATTGATTTAGACCAGTTTAGTTTAGGTTTGTGTGCTGTTGCTTAGTTAAAAGTTCATAGTCAGTTTTATAGGGGGTGTTTGGCTTAGTGATATATCCTACTTAGGTGACACTAAGAGCAAGTATAGACTGGTCTTACACACTCAACAAGGTAGTGATAAGTTGTTTTATTAGTTTAGTTCAAGTTTGGTAGGATATTAGTGAGTTTGCATGCTTCATTTTTAGTTAAACTAGGCACTAAATCAGTAACCACACTTTTCTGTCCATTTTAGTGTAATGTTTGCCTTGTAAGCTTGTTAGTTGTTAGAAGGTAGGGTGACCTAAGGTTTGTAACCATTTATTTGTGTTTGGGTGGTGTCCTGTTCAAGATTTGGCAAGCCAAATCTCACCCTAGGTGCCAATTGCACCAGCAAAACGACCCCAGGGCACTTTTCTGTTTATCAGAAACTTTGGGCCCCAATTGTGTGTGATTCTGTGTTGTTCATTGTTTAATTTCTTGTGTTACTGACTCCCCACAACCCAACTGGTTGTGGGGGTGCCCTATTATCCAAGAAAAGCCACAAGAAAAGCTTTCCTAAGCTTTTCATTTTTTTTGTCAGCTTATTTGCACTAGCAGTGGGAACTCACTTCCCCCTGCTAGTTTGTTGGTTTCCCCTGCTGCACTAAAAGACAGAAACCAAGCAATGTCACTATCAAGTTTCTTACTTTTTTGTCTTTAGTGAAGTTAAATAGGTTTTAGACCTTAATTCTTTTTCCAATATTTTTCTTTTTTAATTTCTGATTTTTCAGTTTAGTTAATTTTGAAGTTACTGTTCATTTTATATTTTTTAGATTAAAGTGCTATTTTAATAACTCTTTATTTATCTGTTTTTTGTCTTTTAGTGGTAAAAATACATATTTTTCACTTTTAAAATTTTTCTTAGATTTAGGAAATTAATTTAAGATTTTTAGATAAAAAATATTCACTGTTCACTTTTTAATTATTTTTTATAATTAAATTAGTTTAATTATTAATCAGTTTTGTCTTTTAGTGCAAATTTTTACATTTTTCAAACTTTTTCAATTTTCCACTGTTCATTAGGGTAATTTAAGATTTTTAAAATTGTCAAATTAATTTTGACATTATTTTATTATTTTTTAGGATTATTTTAACTAAAAAATAGTTTTTAGTGTTTTAAAAATAGAAAATTAGTTCTTAAAATTAAGGAAAAATAGTTTTTAGTCTTTAAATAATATAAGTAACTTATTAGTTCAATAAAATAATATTTTGGACATTTTGTTAATTATATTTAATTTTAGGGCTTTAATTAGCATTTAAAATTGAATATTTAATTAATAAAAGGTTTTAAAATATATTTGTTGGATTTTTATTCTTATTTATATTATTTAAGACTTAGTTTTAACTTTTAATTAATTTTTAGGTTTAATTTTTAATTTCGTCACGTTTTACGTATTTACGTTCGCGTTTTACGTCAACGTCGTAGTTTAAATCGTAGTCGTAGCTCGTCTTTACTTTTTCTCTTCTCAACCAAAAAACGTCACTAATCCAAACATTGTTATTTTATATATTGGCACATTAATACACACACCTCCTTCGAGAACGAACTTGGAATTTATTTGTCTTCACGGTTTTCCTAAATCGTGTCGATTAATACTTACCACATTTATACTCGTCTTTCCTAAGACTTGTATATCACTAAAAACCACAACATCAATGTTTCTCATGCATTTATTAGTCAGTTTTCTCCATTTATCAGTCAGTTTTCTTAAAGTTTTGACTAAGTAAAAGGTTGGTACAGGACTGTCCATATTTAGTCGCATGTGCTTTTCTGCGAATTTTGTTTTGGTGGACCGACCCATAGGCGTTCACCCTTGTCCGTTCAGATTTTTGTATAGATGAACTGACCATATGCGTTCATCCTTATTCATGTCATATTCATGTTTTCAGTCGAATATTACTTGGTGAACCAACCCATATACGTTCACCAATGTTTAGATCGAATTTTCATGCTTTACAGTCGAATGATGTTTGGTGAATCGATCCACAGTTGTTCACCTTTGTCATATCAGGACATTTCATAAACTTTGACAAGTATATTGGACTACAACCAACCATATTTAGTCCCAGATTATAAATTTCTATACTTGGCAGTTCTACTAAAATTTTGACAAATATGGATCGAACCAGAATTGCCCATACTTAGTCACATGTTTTCTTCCATGGATTTTGTGGTTTAAACCATAACTATCCACATCAGTTGATGTTAAACCTCAGTTGATTATTCTCCTATGTTCTTTGTATCAGTCTAGTTATTACTCTCACGTGAATGACGTTTTCATGCTGACTAAGTTCATGTCTCCTTATGAGGATTATGTTTTTCAGCAAAGTGATGATGTTTTCATGCTAAGATACAGAAGGGGTTATAGAAAAAAAATCATGTTTTCATAATAATCATGTTTGATCTTCATCAGTCATGTCTTCGTGCTGACCATTGTTGGAATTCAGTTTAAATCATATTCTTGAAACTCTATACAACCAGTTTTAAGTCCACGCAGGAATTACCAGGCTATTATGTCACTCATTTCAGTTCAGTTTACTACCGTTTAAATCAATTTATTTCTTTGATCATGTCAGACAAGCGACACCAGTATCGATCATCCCATAAAATTTCCACAAGTGCCATGTACAGTATTCCATATGTATCCCATGTACAGTGCCTCAGTTGTACTCCACGTACAGTGTCTCAGATATGCTCCATGTACAGTATTCATTTTATACTTCATTCACAGTAGTCCAGGTGTACTCCAGGTACCATACTCCATGGATATTGCTAATCGATCCTCAGTTATCTCAGGCGTTTCCATTTGTCGATATTCTACCAGATGCTGATGCTTCTCGTGAGTTGAAGATTTCACTAGATGCTGATGCTGCTAACGCGTTGAAGACCTCACAAATGCTGATGCTGCTGATACTTTGGAGATCTATCAAGATGCTGATGCCGTCCATACTACGAAGACTCTGCAGAACAATGACGAAAACTATAAATTTGAAATTGCTGACAAGAATAAATTTCAACCATCAGACACTACCATTCCATTTCATACTTTTGCCTTCTCCGCTAGATGTCACACTTCACTCAGCTAACCTTTCATTCAGAAGAGTGGGAACCGGAACCCAGCCGGCCACTCAGCAGAATAGTTACATGAATCACGGTCATGATAATGTCCGTCACAAATTGACAGACAAAGCAGTAGTGACAACCACCATGCTTATAATTAATCAGCCAGTAACCATCGGAACTCCGGCACGGACGTGACCAGAAATACGAGAGGTCAGTAGTCTAACCGGTCCGCCAATCCTAGCAGTTACCAAAAATTTTCCGCCTTGTCCAGGTTCACGGGGTGAAATACATGTCTAGACAACAGTCAAGACACAGTTCTCAAGTATCGTTTCAGAAGACACTAGGACACCAGTCATGATACACGTAATACGAATATCTTCTCAGAATACGAGTCAGAACTCATAACTCCAGTATGTTTCTAAACCAGGCCCTCAGTAATTTAGGGTACCTTTCAGAAAGGGGTATACCCATTCTATTATGCCACACATGAATCAGATCATTAAAAATTCAGTCACCACCACTAGAGTACTATTCAGGTTAGACACGCAGTTTCATTCTGTGAGGTTACAGATGAACACAATCAGTGAAAGTTGCCACGTTTACTTCAAGTATTCCTATGCCAGCTTTATCTTAAATCAGGTAGTTACCTGCCTCTCAGCCAGAAAGGACTCAACAGTATCATCATAGTTATTAAAGTTTTAGTTTCAGTTAACGATGAGATCCGTCTTACTAACTCCAGATCATATTCATTTTACCTCTTCCAGAAAAATCAGTACAAATGGTTTTAGCTTTACAAGCACGTGAATTGTTATCTTATACATGCGAAGATTTCTAATCACCATTCATGATGCGACTTCTAAAAATCCCTAAAATTCATGATCATCAGACTATCCTAAAGTTCCATATGTCATTCCTGAAGGTTTTCCAGAAATTCCTTCCTAACCACGAGATATAATGTAACATCAAGCTTGTCTCGAGAACAGAACCTATTTCAAAACTCTTTATTTCAGGGTTCAGCTGAGTTAAAAGAGTTACAACAATTGCTGCAAGATTTATCGGAATGAGGCTTTATTCGCCCTAGCGCACCACCAGGAAGTGTACCATTTCTGTCTATCAGAAAGAAGTCCGGTAACATGAGATCATGTATCGATCACCAGAAATTTAAAAGATCACCATTCATAAACGATAATCATTCCACGAATAGAGGACCTGCTACGAGGACTTAAATATTTTCCAGAACAAATTTCCGATCATGCTACCATCCGTGGCAATATCATCAGTATATTCATTAATCACATTCTGATCTGCCTAATGCTAGAGAAGAACACGAGACTCATCTTCTCACAGTTATACATAATCTTCAATAGGAGTTATTTTTATACACAACTTTCCAGATATAAATCTCACTTGAACAAAGTGGCATTTTTGAGCCACCATATTTCAGCAGAAAGAAATTTCAGACAATCCTGCGCAGGTGAAGGCCATCACCTCCTGATGGTCTCTGACTGACGCCTGTGAACGAAGTATAATTTTATAGAACTCAATTTTCTACTACCGCAAAAATTGCTGACAGTTCTCACAAAAATCCTTCCATGACTATTCAGCCAGATTTCCACCAGAACTTCCCATAATCCCAGGCAGAATTTTGATAGAAGCAGCATCACACATTGATGCAGCCATGTTTATGTCTAGATGCCTGACATACCGCAGGTTCAAGATAGAACGCTCGTCATGCTATCGATTTATTTCTACCAGTAGGAATTCTGGACCGAAAGGAGACAAGACTCCATGGAAATTGTTATCATTTTACCACAGACTCAGAAAAAGTATAATACTATCTAAGTCATTGCCGACCATGCAATCAACCTACGCGTTTCCTTTCATCCAGAAGGATTACGTAGTAGCGGACCTACAGAAAATTCAGCAGTAAATCGTACGATTTCAAGGCATTCCATCGATCATATCAGACAGAATTCATGTTCAAGATCACGTGTATGTTTACGTTCACTTTACATTCACGTTTATTTTCACTTTCACGTTACGTCTCATTTGCAGTATGATGCCGTTTCAGCTCATGTTTATAATATCTCATGATTTGAATTCACGATTCACTTTCATGACATTGTTCACGTTCAGGTTCGGGTTCCAGATCGCGATACACATTTCACAGTTTATTATCGAATTTGGTTACAGAAAGATTAAGGAACCAGACTCAAGTTAGCAGAGCTTCTCCATACCCAGGCAGACGTTTCACGTCTTAGGCCGTATCGTTTGACATTGTTTCCCCAGTCAGCATATGTTCATGATATGTCCAAGCATCACGTTCACAGAATGTTTCATGTATTATCGTGCACGATGTATTCCATGTCAGAATTCCTCATTTAATCGCGAACCACGTTCACAATTGCTCACGTAGTACGTTCACAATCGTTCACGTGCTTCATCCTAATATGTTTCAGCAGCTTTACTCAGAGGTATAGAAGTCATCGTTTTATGTGAATTGTACATATTGTTTCATGTATACTACGTGTTATATTCTATCCATTTATCAAATTCAGAAAATCCATCTTAAGTATAGAATCAGAACTTTTTCAGCATCGTCAAGACAGGGTCATCAGGACCAAGATTCTTCATTGTGTATGATCTTGGAAGGAGCCGTTTCAAGCGGGAAGCCACTCGGAATGGAGGAGTCCATCTGGACCTCTCATCCTTTTCCTCACAGTTAAGTTCTTTCAGTCATGTTAAGTTCCCTGTCCTTTTCAGCCAGGACACGTTCAATGCTTACTTCAGTCATGTCACGTTTATACCCTTTTAGCAGCATCATGTTCTAATTCAAGGATGAATGATCCTTTAGCTTATATGTCTTTTCAGCCTTAATGTTTTTTTTTCAGCACATATGTCCTTTCAGCTTTTATAACTTCACCAGCTTATTACCATTAATTCGAGGACGAATTTCTCCTTTTTAGAGGGGAAGAATTGTAAAACCACGGCATAATCGCATCCTTAATTCGAGGACGAATTATTATTTTTAGAGGGGAAGAATTGTAAAACCTGTATTTAAAATCCCCGAATATTAAATACACGTGGTCTCAGCTTTAATTAAACGTTAACATAAATTATGCAGTCTTAGTTTTAGTTAAATAATTCAAATAAATAATTATCAGAAAATATATATTAAGTTTCAGAAACTATTACGTAGGTATTATTATTTTACAGAAAAGAATTATTTAACTTTTCAGAAATTTAAACTCGATAACTTATATGAGTATACGATGAAATTAAAAGACGAAAAACAAGTGAAACCCACACAACCTTCATGGGCCGACAGTTTTTAAAAGAAAAGAAAGAAGAATATAGGCCCTTAAACCCGGCCCATTTGTGTAAGAAAATAGAAAATCAGGGGGGGGATTAAACCACTTCTTGGCAACTAACAGTAAACAAAAAAAAACAAAGCGTAGGGTTTTTTGTTTTGTGAGGGTGCCGCCAACAGACCAAAAAAAAGGGAAAGATGGATTTCGATCTGTCATGATTCATTCAAGTCACTGTCATTCTTAATCGAGATAGCTGGTAATCATCGTCTTCCTTCTTAATCTTATAACCAAGAATTTGTTTTTTTTACGATGATCAAGAACTCATGGTCTTGATAAATTAAACATATATATGATTATTTTAGTGTCGGGTTTTGATTAGTTTACAAAAATCGAGACCTTTGGTGTGCATACTGTTGCCAGCCGTGACTCACACAGTGGACGGTGGTGGTGCTTTCTGCTTGCCAGCCTCGAACAAACCCTAAACAGGGGTAACGAATAAACAGGGGGTGTTTGGAATTAACATGCAGTAAGGGGGTGTTTGGGATTAACATGCTGTAAGGGGGCGTTTGGGACTGTAAGTAGTAGGAACTATATAACAATCAGTGGGAACCCTAAACAAACAGTGGGAACTTATAAACAAGTAGTGGGAACTCATAAACAAGCAGTGGGAACCAAGGGAAAACAAACAGTGGTAACCACTGGGTGACGTCAGCCGCAAGGGTGCCCGGTTTGGTTAACCCGAGATATGGGTGTCTCGGGGAAGATTTTTAGCACGGGTTTTCGGGATAACTAGTAATTGTAAACGCTTAGAAAATGTTTATAGTAATTAAATCATGTTATAAGGTATTTTATAAATAGATTAATTAAATTGTTAAATTTTATTAATTTAATTTGTAAAATTAAATCGATATTGTTTTACCTTTTAATTATTTTGAAACGTGTGATTTAATTAATATTTTCAAGGAAACGAATTTAGAAACTTTCAAATTATATTAGATTACTATTTATAGTAATAATAATTATCTCAGAGTTTGCACATTATACAGTATTCAGGTATACAGAAAATACGTTAATCAATAATATTATCGAATAGTCAGATATTATCAGTTTATACACAAACAATAATACAAATAAAATCAAACTTGGAATAGTTAAAGATCAGTAAAATAAACCGATATCAGTCAACTCATTTCACGTTATTTATTTATGTAGTAACCATGAAGTCGGAGTAGATCGTTCAACTTTTATTCTTATTTCATTACTAGACACGAGGTACGGATTTTCCGTCCTTTCAGTAAGGACTTCCTTTCTATGCATGATTAAGATTCCCCGTTTGCAGCCAAATGTTTTCCCCAGTATATGTTTAAGCTTATCAGTAATCATGTTAATAACTAAATAAATTGCCTGAGAACTATATACAAGCATGACCAGTTTATGTACTAGTTACGGAGGTACCGTAACCATGGCACTAGAGGCACCGGTGTCGTGACTCACATGCAGGAGAGTGATGTCCTGCATCGTCCCACTCATGTTCAGTTTGGCCATTTTATCAGTATGTTTAGTGGGGCGTATGGATGCATCCTAGGCTTATCAGTTTACAAGTTATCAGGGTGAATGTGGTGTGTGCTCTACATCCTTCACATTAGAGCTGATCCCTCCACCCAGCACAGTATTTAGAGGTCACCCCTCTACAGTTATTTAGGGGTCACCCCTCTACAGCATGACGAGGTCACCCCTCCAGTTATTCATGCACCGTTGTTACAGCACATGACCTATATAAGCTCTGGCAATTAAAATACAGTAAATGCATGTTTTCAGATTTAACAGATAACAATTCAGCTTTATAATTTATAAATCAAGCTTTACAGGTTATACACAGATTTCTGCTGCAACTTTACTTATCAGTCTTACAGCTTCAGTATTTTATCATATGTTTCATTTCAGTAATTCCTTATCATGTTTTATATCCGTTCACTAAGCGTTATGCTCAGCCGTAGTTCTTTCATGTTCTAACGGCAGGTACACAGGACGCTCTTAGGATTCTGAGAACATGTGCATTGAATGGAAGTTATCCGGACTTCTTACTTTATGCACTTCTTACATTATTCTGCTTACTTGGACATTGTTTAGTCCTTTCCTTTAGTATTTTATTTTTCATGTTTTGAGCTTGGGTTGGATTACCGATGTTTGATTCCGGTATTTCCGTTATGGTCGGTTAATGTTTTAGGACATTTACCTTATGCTTTGGTCACCCCTCTACAGTTATTTAGGGGTCACCCCTCTACAGCATGACGAGGTCACCCCTCAAGTTATTCATGCACCGTTGTTACAGCACATGACCTATATAAGCTCTGGCAATTAAAATACAGTAAATGCATGTTTTCAGATTTAACAGATAACAATTCAGCTTTATTATTTATAAATCAAGCTTTACAGGTTATACACAGATTTCTGCTGCAACTTTACTTATTAGTCTTACAGCTTCAGTATTTTATCATATGTTTCATTTCAGTAATTCCTTATCATGTTTTATATCCGTTCACTGAGCGTTATGCTCAGCCGTAGTTCTTTCATGTTCTAACGGCAGGTACACAGGACGCTCTTAGGATTCTGAGAACTTGTGCATTGAATGGAAGCTATCCGGACTTCTTACTTTATGCACTTCTTACATTATTCTGCTTATTTGGACATTGTTTAGTCCTTTCCTTTAGTATTTTATTTTTCATGTTTTGAGCTTGGGTTGGATTACCGATGTTTGATTCCGGTATTTCCGTTATGGTCGGTTAATGTTTTAGGACATTTACCTTATGCTTTGATGACACGCCATAAATACACGTAACGTCCACTTATCCAAGTGGGGTGTTACATGAGATGTGCAAAGGTTCACCGTTCTCAGACTTGACCCCAATCAACATGAATACAACTATGCTAGGGAATCAAACTCCAAATGAACATCCTCTTAAATATGATTATGCTTAGAGAACACCAATTACACAAGAGTTTTTGACATGGTTGTGAAAATACTCTGGTCAAGCTCTTAGTGTGCATAAAGTCATACCCATACATTATCATAATTATAATTTTAATATCAAGTCCCCGTCAAAATCAACACCAAGTAGACCACATATAAAGGGGTTTATCTTACTGCTGTGCTCATCATCTATGTAGACCGACGACGCCTGCAGAGAATGCTTGTGGGTTGTTGGTGGTATATTTATATCATCACCATGTTAACACAAAGCAATTTCCAGTAACTACCAAAGTTTCACTCTATTCTACTTTAGTCATTCAATTTTATTTATCCTTAGTAATCAAACTACTGCCCGTTTTAAGATTATTATATTGAGGGGTTTTTCCTCGTACAGCTTTAAATAGTGATGCACGTGCATCCATAAAAATGGGAAGTTTTCAAAAGTAAACGTTTAATGTTGTTACCGTGATCCTTCTGATGTTACAATGATGTTGTTAAATCTTTATCCCTTTTCTGATATTTGGCAATTATATTGTTGTGTTAAGATTTTTGTCATCGCCGCTTTAGGCTACTGTTTCCTCTCTTTCAGTTACATCACTATTATTTGCTTGGAACGTCTTTAAAATTCCTCCAAGTCCTGGTCTTTTGCAATAAGCAAGCCAATTTACATTTGAGCTAATGATTTAGATTTTTTTGTGATTACTTGATTAAAGTTATCTCCGCTTCCAACTGGGTGTTTGACTGATCAAGTTGCAAATTGTGCTATTGATCTACAAAGGACACTATGCAAGAAGTATATACTGCATGTGAAACAAAACATCAATATGCGAAAATATGTATTTTTATTACTTTCTTCTTCCAGGCTTTTGTATCTGGAGTGGGGAACAAAATAGCTCCTGTTGGTGCAAATAATTTGTATTGTTCTTCCACCTCTTACTCAAGCTAAGGTGGGCATGAGTCACAGGAAAGGACTTACTTTAGAAACTGATCCTCCATGACGTCCAATTCTCTTGTTACAACTTCGTACATATCCTGAAAAAGAATAATAACTTGATCGCGGTCCTCTTGCTTATTTGATAACTGTGACTCGCTTCATTTGTTGCACTATTGCCAGCACACATGTCACGTTTTCGTATTCTGAACCGCCTGCTCAGGGGGATTTACAGTTTAGTTCTTCAACCTAAGCCGGGTAATGCATAAAACCCATGAGATAACTTTACACTTCTCGATGTCGTGACATTATCTGGATTGACAACTCTTGATATTTTCTTTCCGAGCTTATCAATACTGCGTTTGACAGTGGTAAACACTTCTGGTACAAATTCCAATAAATTTGTGATTTCTCTTTTGTTTACTGCAACAACACCAGTCTCATGGGCACAAAGATACTCCTCGAGGCAAATCATCCTTCCAATCCATGAAATCATCTAGACGTCCTGATGATTATGAAATTGAAAGAGAAGAATATGAGTATGAAACGGATGGTGAAGAAGAAGAAATGTCTCCACGTAGGAGGGCTGAGGCGGCAGGCGACCGATTTTTTGATGAAGAGGAGGAAGACCAATATGAGGACGATTTGGCAGATGAAGCATCAGAAGAAGAAACTGCAAGCATATTTATCTCTTGGGGTGGCAAGATGGATATGAACACCAATTGCCCTCAAAATCGGATATTTTTTTGTATATTCAGAGCAGTGGATGCAAGTTCTTGACAACAAAATCATTCTGCTTTTACAAATAATATAACTTACATAAAACAATTCAAGTTGAAGATCTTGTATTTTCCTCATCCTTTCACTTATTCGTGTCCGCCTTACCTAAATATGAAGTAAAAAAAGATAGCATTTTTATCATCTTCGTCCGCACAATGATTGCAGTTGATGATTTAGCATGTGTATCTATGCAGTATGTGAAGCACACATCTTTTCCATGGTGAGACTTTGCCATCATTCTTTAGAAGACTATTCGGGTCACTGATGGTTCATTTCTTCTTGGGCATACTTTAGTAACTTTTATGATAACAGATCAAAGTATCTTCACACCAGAATTTATGTACGCCTATTGATCTTTCAAAGAGGTTTAGGGGGTTAATGTATGCTGGATTCACTGCTTCTAATGGTAATAAAGGGTCTTCAGTTCATTTGATTTACAGTTGGGAGTTTACAACAATCGAAAATGATCCTGTTAACGAATGGCTTCGATCCCATGTTAATTTTTGAACATGGAAAAATATAAGAACATTATTTTCTTTTAAAGTTATGAATTTGAAATTTAATTGTTATATGGACAAGATTGATATTAGCCACATTGGCACCGATATCAGCCACGATGCCGACACCTGCAGCCTCATCAGGAGCAGCCATAGTACCAAAACCTGATGCCTCCTAAGCACAAAACCTATTGCTTCAGGGTAACCAGGATCAGCCACGGCACTAAGACCCAATGCCTTGTCGGTATCCATGGGGTCTAGGGATATTGGGTGCTCTTACGTGCAATTAATCATATCATATAAAGTTGCGCATCTGTTGGAGAGTGACCTGCCTTTATAAAGCAAATAAAATTACTGTTTACTTACTTTATTTATACGTAACTTGATAGTTGGGTCAAACAATAATAAAACTGAAAAGAGATTTTAGTAGTTTATGCCCCAACTGACCCCAACCCGCCAAGCATATTAGAACTTCCAAATTCAAAATGTACATGCAATCATGAAAATTTACACAAAGATAATTATGGTAAATATATCAAAACAATGGAAACTTACGGTGCAAGATATTCACAAAACGCGAGTCTGCTGTAGCAACATCATTATAATTCTCAGCAGATGTAGGTGCAGTCACTTCGACCATTTAAATGCCTGGTGTTACGGATATAGTATCTTCAATGGCAAGCAGCTTAAGCATCTTACTTACTGAGGAGACTGTAAGGGGTATCTGTGCACCCCTTTGGAAATGAATACATACCACATACATGTTATATCAGTATGGAAAGACCTTTTGCAAAGAGAAAAGATATCTGATTATCCTTACACTCAGCTTTTCGTGGAAGTCGTGTTCCCAGCTGTTAGGATAGCAAACACGAACACCTGTCAAACAAAACACCCTGAACCACTGTTGCGGTTTATTAAATTATGAGAGCAAATACTGCCTCACTCGAATCTAAGTATATATACTTACATTTATGAGATAATTATTGCTCTAAATTAGACAGTTAATAAAGTTTAAAAATACGAAAATATGAATTGGTGTCCAGCATTACCCTCTTGGGCATTAATGTTCACATTTAGGATATTCAAATCCTCACTAATGGATCAAATTCAAGGTCTATTGAGTTTTTGCACCACTTTTTCACATAAAACTTCATTATCTCTAAAATTAAGACACGTAAGGCTCGTGTAGTCTTAAATTCTAAATTCTATAAGTATGAATGTATAAAGTTATACCTGGATCTCGCTTTGTACTTTCAGGTTTTCGGAGATCCTCATAAAATGAAAGACAAGAAAACCTACATATCGATAATAATAAAAAGTTAGTGTTGAACAACTGACTTCTATGAAACAATGATACAATCCCCTTCCCTTTCATCTGCAGGGCATAAATTAACAAAAAACACGTAGCATCTAGAATATTGATTAGGCAGATTTAAAATTTCGATTAGGGTACTTTCTAATGTTAAAATATTGAAGAAAACAAATATTTTCTTACATTTATCAACATCAAAGATAAAATAGGGATCAAGGAGTAACCGACCGAAATCTACAATTCATCTTCCATTGGCACCTTAAGAAAAATCAGCAACTAATGTATCATCTTCTCTCTTTGGCTGCTCCTTGCACACACGAAGGTAAAAAAAGTCATAATCGCTATCAGGCAAAGAAAAATAAAATAAATCTTTAAAAGGGTCAATATCTAATATCATATAGCATACATATAAGAACAATAACTCCAAAAATATTGCTATAATATACAGACTACAAAATTAAAACACACAAAAAACACGTAGGTTAAGATTAGGGTTCATGAAGATTAACCTGCAAAATTAAAACACAGACAAAAAAATACTCATTAGGGTTTGAGATTAGGGTTAGAGAAGAAAGAGGCGTACCTTTTTTACGTGTGTTCTTTTTACAAATTTGGGTTTTGAGTTATAGGATTTCTTATTTTGTTAGAATTTTGAAATATATCCTGTACATGTATATATGGATCATTTTGAAATATATCCTATAGATATACATGGATGTAACATTTGTTTTTTAGAGTTTATTGCTTTGTTTTTGAATAGTATATCATCAAAAGTTGTTTGGCTTAGTGGTAAACTTGGTTAGTTGTTAACTATAGGTCACAAGTTCAAATCTTGCATTTGACATTTTTTTACATAATTTCCAAAATCCATATCAGAACTTCCTTTTCAAAACGGCATTTCCAAAACGCGATT